>BQNB010057562.1:0-30346 GCA_026074375.1 Tanacetum coccineum | reverse complement strand
TGTCCTTATCTACGTCGTGCCTATGGCGAGATATATGATTTTGAGTGGTGGCGAGCATGCATGGTGTGGTGGCGAGGTCTATGGCGAAGCCACGTCGGATGTGGCGAGCCCCCACCGCCACCATACTCCTTTCTCTTATTATTGATGGTGATGAAAAGTCATAAAAACCACAAATTTAATATTTTATTTTTTTCTTTATTATACTCTAGGGGTGTGCACGGTTCGGTTTGGGTCGGTTTTTGGCCAAAACCGAAACCGAAACCGAATGTTCGGTTTTTTTTGTGACCATAACCGAAACCGGTCGGTTTTTCTCGGTTCGGTTTCTCGGTTTCAATCGGTTTTCCGGGTTCGGTTTCTCGGTTTTTCGGTTTCTTCAAAAAAAAATTATTAAATTTTTTTTTATTAACTTTCCCATTATATAAAATAAAATTTGCCTAAAGGAGCCCAGTATTTTTAAATCTTAAAAAGGCCCAATAATCTTTGCCATTATAGAAAATAAACTTTGACATTCAATATTTTCAAATATTTTAGTAAACCGGTTATATATTCAGGCCCAATAATCTTAAAAATCAGCCCATTAGTCCATTAGGAGCCCAATATTTTGTATAATGGATTACTAGAAGATTTGAAAAAAAAATGTATAATTGATTGGTTCGGTTCGGTTTTTATGTCAAAACCGAAACCGAACCGAAAGTTCGGTTTTTGAAAAAATAAAAAACCAAACCGCCGGTTTCTAGTTCGGTTTCGGTTTTTTTCGGTTCGGTTTTTTCGGTTTTCGGTTTTTTTGGTTTTTTTTGCTCACCCCTACCCGGTATGGTTGTGACGCCATAAGGTTCGGTTGGTGCGATGGCACAAAGCCACAATGCCACCGTACCCTAAGCTCTAATGCTATGTATAATACATTGAACAATACATTTTTACACATAATTGTTTTAAGCATTTATTAATGTAGTTTAATGCAAAAAATTTGTTTGGTTAAGGGCATTTAAATTTTTTTAAAATTGCATATTCAAAAAACATGTATCATCTATGTATGTATTTTAATTTTAGTACAAGTTTTGTGAAATACTTAGTATTTTGCTAATAAATTCGATTGAAAAGAATCGTACGTGTCAAAGTACGATGATCTTAAGATGATTTATAAAGTATGAAAAAGTATAAACATAAAAAATAGTACTAAGATTCTCTATGTTTACACTTATATAAATTGTGATGAATATTACACAACATCAACTCATTAGCAAGTACCTTTCACTGTTAATCATTAGAGTAGAGGGTGACCTAAGTGCGAATACCATGTTATTCGTACGCCACATCAGCGACACCTCAACACCTTCCCAATAACACACCAATAACTAAAACCTTTTTCTCTTACAAAAATACCAATAACATGTTACAAGTCCCACAAAAATCCCACCAAAAAAATCCCACCAAAAATATCCCACTCACTAAAAAAAAACTAAAACCAAACAATAAGCGCATGTGAGAGGTATGACATTGTACCAATGGCGTGCGAAATGACACGATGGCTAGTGACCTACGGTGGCCGCATTGGATCATTTATTTGACAATGCGTGCCAAACGGCACCATAGCCACCCTCCCAACTCTGACACATCTAATACTACTGACTACCGTTTTGGTATCTTTATTTCATCGTGATGCACATGGACTTGACATTTTAATATGAAATAGTGTGTGATAAAGTTATTTTTTTAAATTGTCGTCACGGGTAAATGAATTGTCGCAAAAGCCATGTGATCAAAAAATATTGTTCGTCAAAAATTTTGATTACAGAGTATTCAGCGTCGCAAAACATAGATACCCTGCTAGTTTTACTAAGCAGTGATAAGTGAGAAACCTTTAGAATTGAACTAGGAAACACAAAAGCAACATTCACTTTAACTAAAATTACATCAGGGACGGTCTTAGAATTCTAAATGGGTGTTGCATAATTTTTTTTAAAGGATATTGCACAATTTTTTTATTAGTAGTACAAAATTTTGCACTATAATTTTTTTTAGCTAAACTTATGTTGTATTGCAGAGAAGTAAATTAGCAAAACTTAATGTCGGTGATTGTAAGCATAAAAAATCGACACTTTTTGAAAACAAAATACACTTCGTGATTTAAAATCAGATATTGCCTGTGTCATACTCGACACTTAAATGGGTCCGTCCCTACTTAACATTGTGGATATGATGTATATACAATTAAATTTGATTAACAACAATGACTGAATTATTTATAAAGAAACTAACTATATGGTTATATCTTCTCTTCATTAAGGAATGTTCCTAAACAAATTAGAACACTAACTAAAGCGAATTCTCTAATTGGGCTTTAAAGTTTAAAGTGCGAATTCTCTAATTGGGCTTTAAAGTTATGATGCTATAATTACTTACTAACATGTATTTATGTGTTGCAGTGATGGATAACTTGCGATTAAAACATTTAGCGATCAATAGTTTGAATTATGCATTTTACAAAAGGTTTAAGTTAAGATAACTTTAAGTAAAGGCAAAATATTTCATATAATATACTCGTGCGGAATTGCAACAATATAGAGTCGTTTGTGAGTAATATCATGAAGATAGAATGTCAAAGTGGTTGATAACGACTTATATTCGCGATTAACTAATAAATCGTGTGATAAAATTAATTACATTTTATACGTCAGAAAAGTTACACTTCCTAATAACAAAATATTTTATTTTATTTTTAAAATATTTTCGCATATCAAATTATCATAAAGTATTTTCCACATTTATTAAATGATTATACAAATATATATTTTATAAAGTTACTTTTATTTACTTTATTAATATTATTAACAATTTTGTGTATTATTATATAACTATACTAAAACCCGTGTTGTCCCTCCTCCTCACAACTCATTAATTAAATAGACTAATGAACGGTATTTTATCTCAAAACCTTTTAATTTTAGGGGTATTTCTATGTTTGGCACCCCAAAACTTTTTGGTGTAAGTACCTTATGCCAAAAAAAAGTGTGTTTCTTCAAATGCCTTAGACCGACCGGAGAACTTAATTAAAAATTATTAAAATTCCAAAAAAGTACATTTTAAAGTACAAAAAAGAACAAAATATATTTTTTGGTTGTATCTTTTAATAATTTTTAATAGTCAAGCTCCGTTCCCTTAGAGGGCCATTTGAGGAACACATTTTTTTTGAGGCATAAGGTGCATACACCAAAAAGTTTGGGGGCAAACATAGAAATACCCCCTTAATTTAATATTGTTATGAACAGTAAAAACATATTAAACAATATTGAAGGGTTCTTAGTCATTATGCCTCAATGATACGTGTTTTCCTGTGAGATTTATCCACTGACATTCACCAATGTCAATATCAAAGAGTAAAAATCCCGATCTAAAACCATATTCCCTATCTAGAAACACACGCAGTTGATTTCAAACACCACCAATAGACACCGTAAGAATGGCGGTCTATGAGATACAAACAGTGGATCTATTTATATATGCCGGGTGAAGAGACAATTAGAGGGTCGGCGGTGAAGAGACAAACAAGTCCGGCCATCGATGAAGTCTTTTATAACAAAACCAGGTTTGATTGCTTCTCTTTTTCTATAAAGCTTAAAGATTGCTATATATCAAGATTTATTGTTAAAAATACATATTTTACAATGGGGTGTTTGGATTAGCTTGTATTTTGAGGTTTCGGGCTTAAATGAAAAGGTTTTTTTTAGTTGTGGTAAATGAGGTGGTTCTAAAACTGAAAACTAAAAACTGATTAGTTTACAGGAAAATAATGAGGTTAGGGAGTTGGAGATCAATAGGGTATGAGTTTTTTATGTTTATAAATTATGAATTTGTATGGTTGTTTTATGTGATTTTACAAGAGGGGGGGGGGTGTAATGATTATACCTCAATCTCTACTTAGAGTTTTACTGAAATTTATTTTATTATATGATGTTGTCAAAAAAAGGAATGATATTTTAAAACCATAAAATTAAGAAAATGCATAGCATATAAGATTCATACTGGGAGCCTGATGTTGGAGATACTCTATATACAATAGTTCCTTGACCTGGTGTAGTCACCATTCCATTGATATGCGTTAAGATCAATATATGACCATTATTTGTCATAGATCTAATGAATATCTTCAACCATCTATTTTCATCAAAAATAAAAAACTCACTTTCCACCCTTTTTTAAAAATAAAATATCTTACACAACGGAAATCTCACAACGACAAAAAATACACCATCGCGACGAGTAATTTTATTTATCTATTCAGTAGACGGTGACACGATAACATTACGAAAACTTTTTTTCGTTTTTGTTTTCAGTCCCGAAATTGCGAAAATCGAATGACTACATAAAATCATAAAAAAAAGTTCGTCGAGAAGTACATAGTGTCGCCCCTCTATAGAAATAAATTTAATTAATTCTCGTCGCGATGATATGTTTTGTTTTTTGCGTAACGATAACAGTGGGTGGAGATATTTACATTTTTTTATTTAAATAGTTGAAAGCTGGTTTTTTATTTGATACAAAAATAAATGGCTAGGATTTGGTTTATTGGGTCTATGACAAATATTAAGTCTATATTGAAGCATTTGGCTTCATTGATTAGTGCCCTTTCTTTAGGCCCTCATATTGTATATAAAGTTACATGCTTATCTTAAAAATGATACAATGAAATCATTTCTGCAATAACACCTTTGAGCAAATATGGGCCTCTATTAAGTAGCCTCATATTATACTATTTTGAGGTTTCCTAGTAATGAAGCCAAACTGAGGAAAGTGTCATAAAACTGTGGTTATTAAAGGTTTAATTAGGATTGAAATATGTGACAAAACATCATATCAAACATTCGAATTTGGAAGAATCAAACTTGTTCCAGGTTATGGATCGATGATTAATAAATTTTGAAATGCTTAAAACTATCGATGTGTCAAAAAACCACTTCTGCAAGTGACACTTTGATTGATTTTCAAATCAATTTTTATTTTAATCAGTGAGATAGTAACTCACTGGTTTACTCTTATCGTGCTGTCTGCTTTGGGACCTTCCGATAATGAGAACATGCTGAGTTTGATGAATCTAATACATATGTGTTAGAAAGATTTGATACTTCAGCTAGAAATCCTGTCAAGGAGATTCGTCTTAAATTGAGTCTACTTGATCACAGGTCGATCCACACGGATTCGAAGGTTACTCCAACCAACCACATACGAATGATAAATCCATATTTGTCCCCCCGCTTTATTGCTAACTGTTTTAATGCAGGATATCTAAAGATGGTGGTAAAGGTACTTGATTCTAGTTGACTCACAAGATCCATAACCACATGCTCATACCAGACCGACACATATAAAGACATCATGAAAGCTCAAGTATATGTTTCAAGACTTCAGCTACTCTGATACCATGCGTCCTTCTTGAAGCGACAAAGTGTTAAAGTTAAAGAAATTCAAGAAAGATGCATTAGTAAAGCTTTTCAAGATTATCAAATTAAGAAAGGTATGAGCATGTCGGTCCAGATGTCACAAGTGCACGAGATGGCAAAGTCTACAAGATGGCGTTACGAGATTATGCTTGGTTGATGATCTCAAGAATCTCAAAGATCACATCCATGTCAAGACAAAAGAACTTGCTCAAATCCAAAGTCTATAATCACTACAACAAATCACAAGTTAATGATAGAAGTTCAAGACTACGAGCTCAAGACCGAAGTGAAAGCACAGTGTGCTAAGTTTAAAATATTTGTAAATTGGAGTGACCTCCCTTAGAGGGAGATTGTTAGAAATACGAAAAAGTGTCAGTCACTACCAATATAATTAGTCATAGCTCGTAGTTAGTTGTAAGATTAAGTTAGCATGCTAACCGAGCTAAAGTTACAATGTAAGCCCATACCATAAGCCTATGGCCGGTTAGCTAGGCATATATAAACCCTCTCCATTGCTTGGAGAGGGTGTTGGTTGTTCATTTTGTCACATTTCTTAAGCTAATATTACATGTTTTTCTTTCTCTCTTTAAGTGTTCATCCAACCACCTCTTTCTCTCTCTAAAACTCTAAGTAATCATTCCATACTTGTGATAAGATTATTCTGCAAGAACCTCAACTTAATGTGATTCATAAAACGCTAGCATCATGTAGTGTTGTGTAATGATCATATGGGCATCACCTTCTCTAAAACAATTACCACCACTCATTTTGAGCTAGGTGTGATGTACTCCCCGTGTTCGGCCCCCAACGCCTCATCAGTTCTGCTTTTTGATGCCTCACTTAACACGTTTGTGCTAGTATGAGCCACTTTATAAAACACGAGCATACAACATATCACATCACTAATAGGATAAAATTAATTAGAACACCTACTAATCATTCGAGAATGATCAGATAAACGTATACCATCCTCATCTCAATGATCACATAAACAAAGTTCATCCTACTCAGAAGAATGATCTGATAAAGTGAGTTCAGTATCAACATCTTCATCTTAATCATCATATGTATTTCAAACTCTTCTTCATCCTCGCTAACATCCATATATGCATCGCCAACATCACGATTAACAATATCTTTTAGCATCTCATTCTCCTTCAGTAACAATTTCTTCACTACATTTTGCGTGATTAAATTACTACATTACAGCTTCTAAACTTAATCACGTATAAATCCTATCCTAACATCATTACACTACATATTTCATGAAGGAATTATTACATATTGTCCACAACAGCAACTCAATCACATCCGCTAAATCACGTAAATACTATCCTAATGTCGCTACATTTAACGTAACTAACTAAATCACTACACATTCTTCACAATAACTACGTACTGTATCAACTTTGTTGATACAGAAGTTAGGTCAGGTCTTGTTTTGTCCAAATAGGCAGCTATTCGGGTAATTTGCACCTCTCTTTTGTATCAAGTGAACTTGCTTAGAGAACCCTGCACAAGGAATGAAACACCGTTAACCTTATCGTGGGAGCGAATCCTACGATTAGACTCCGGCGTGAGAGTAAGTATATGACCATGGGAGAGTAATCGAATATAATTAGGGTTTTGTAGATACATGTATTGATGACAATTGCGCTCCTTTTATAGGCTACATGGCCCTTAGGGTTTCCATAACTTTCGGCCCAAGATACGGACGTTATAGTCGGGATTTGAGATTATCCTAACTC
This sequence comes from Tanacetum coccineum, assembly GCA_026074375.1. Lineage (NCBI taxonomy): Eukaryota > Viridiplantae > Streptophyta > Magnoliopsida > Asterales > Asteraceae > Tanacetum > Tanacetum coccineum. The sequence continues at coordinate 23,160 of BQNB010057562.1, read as the reverse complement.
ATTTAAATAAGTAAAGTACATCTCTTATTTAATTAAGTTATCTCTTACTAAATATAGCTTGTGAAGGAACCACGACCACGGACCACGTGCGGGCAGCCGTGACCCATAGGCCAAAGTAGCCGTGACCACTATGTGTGGGCCGAGAGTCCATCGTTTAAGTTAACAAGCCCGTAATAGTAAGAATGGGCCAGGACGGGCTGGTCCATACTATACGTAATTGTCACGCCCTGAGATTTTTAGGTCAATATTTTAAACTTTTTCGACAATTATTTTTGACTTTTATACGTTACGTTTGAATCTGGCGGTTTACCGGGAAGTAATCTCGCGTAAATCTGAAAAACATCATCGGACGCGTTCTGGCATCGGATATTCATTAGTTTAGATATTATATGAGTTATTTTATCTTTTCTAAGTGTTTTGTAGTTTACGATCACTCAAGAATATTTATTTTTACACTTTAACGTTTAAATTGCGCTTTTCGCGTTTTTAACCTAACGGAACCTCGAAAACTCAAAATATTTTTGTGTAAACTTTAGTGATCGTCCATCTCGTATTCTAAAGTCAAAATTTTCGTTCACCCTTCCCTCATGATATATATTGGACGCCTAAACTCAAACCAAATGCAAGCATAAGCCTTGAAATTAAATCAAAGGCATATTTTCTTGAACTTCCCATGCATGTGTATGAAAGTGACACATGAGGAAGTCCATTTCATGCACACTCATCCATCCAAGCCAAGACAAATGCATGATTACACACTTTGACTTGTATATTTTACTTGAAATTCAAAATTTAGGACCTAATTTATGAACCTTGATCAAAAATTTTAAACCAAAAGGTCCTTGTGGCTATGTTCGGCCGAACCACACACACATACCTTTGGTGTGTGTTGGTCACTTAATACTTAAAACCATATAACCCTAAACCTTCCTTTGGCCTATAAATATCCTATTTTAACACACACTAGGGTTTCATATCATTTTCCAAGCCTCATCAAAATTTCGCATCTCTCTTTTCCCTCTCTCTTGTCCACGCCTACAACACTCCCTTAAAAGGGTTTTTCATATCTTTTGTAATTCTAGTCAAGATCCACTCATTCCAAGTTCATTTCAAAGAACATCTAAGGTGTTTGAAGCATTGGAGGGTTCTTAGATTAAGGGTTTATTCAAGATCTACAAATTAGTGTATTTGATATTATTTGGGGTATATATTAGATCTATTTATATTGGTGGTATAGATCTTGTGATTTCACTACTTGTTCTTCATTCTTGTAAGTATCTTGAATATTTCCTTGTGGTTTTCCTTATGTTCTTCTTATATGTTCAAGATCCATACATCCATATGTTGTATTTCAATTTTTGAAAGATTTTAAAGACAAAATTTCATAAATAATGATACTACCTTATTTTACTAGTTAAATATTATGTTCTTGGTGAGATGAGAGTTGATGAGTGTTGCAACAATAGAAATGAAGGGATTAGGTTAGATTTAGGTGTGGTTTTGTTGTGGATTAGTTGTGAATGGAGATTAGGCTAGATTAGGCACTATTGTGAAGTTTGGGTGGATTTTGGTTGCGTTTTTGACAAAAAGTGCTTGTTGTCCTGAATTTGTTTTGAGGTTTTGGTCGACTTAAAAATGTTTTCATTAGGCGTAAAAGTAGTTTTTGGAGAGCTCGTTTCGAATAGATAGTTTTTCATATATCGCACATTAAAATTGGATTTAAAACGACCAAGCTATAGCCAAATGAAACTTGAAATATTTTTCGGCGAAACCAAATAAATAGTTGCTGATGTAAATAGTAAAACAGGTTTTCGGACATTTTTAGACTTTCTAAACACTAGCGAAACATATAGTAACACATACCTATTGATTAGTATCATTTAAAAACGTCGTTAACATATTTTGGGAAAAGCGAGAAAGTTACTAAAAATAGTAAGTTTGGTAAAAATTTAGCGAAACAGACATAGAAGTTAAGCAATTAAGGCTAGTTAGTGCGTTTTGAATTATGGAAACGTAACAAATGTAGGGGACGGTATTAACGTCCCGAAACTAAAAACTTTCCTAAAATAGAAACTTTCTAAAAATAGTAATTTTTGGTTAAACGCCGAAACTTAACGAAAAACTATATGATTTCATTTCATCATGTTTTGTTAAACAAACTAAAGCAAACACACAAGGATGTACTTTGGTGATGAACATATTGTGCAATTCTTGGCATACTTTCCGTGTTTCTAAGACGCGTTATTATTCTAGGTCGCGGCTAGATTTCTATATCACCTTTTACTTGCGTGATTATCATTTGCTCATTTTGCTAAGGTGAGTTCATAGCCCCATGTTTTACTACTTTTACTTTACTATTTTAGGATGAGAAACATTGCTTGTTTTCAAACTATGGACACAGTTACTTTACGTTTCATTTTCCTGATTACGTGTTACCTAAGTAGCGAATAGACCACTAATGCCTGAGTTATCATGAACCGTCAATTGCTTAACCGACCGTACTGGTTAAGTGAGCGCGAATGTTGTAAATAGATCTATTGGGAGTAATTATCCCTATCCGGGTAAGTAGCGCTTACTAGATTCGGAGGTCTCGAACAAACGGATATATACCTTGTCGGAATGTCAATAGGTGATCTTGGTCAGATACCTCTAGGGCATGGAATACTATTTGGCATATAAAATGCTTCCTTTTAAATTGAGCTTTGGTGTCATGAGTTTAGTGCAACAGTAAATACATTCTTTTATGTGAAGTTGTATTTGTTATAACTGTCACGTGCGTACTGTGAACTTGTGGTCCACTTTTAATATTAAATTCAAACCTATGAATTCACTCAACTTTATGTTGACCGTTTTAGCATGTTTTTCTCAGGTGCTTAGCTGTGGATGTCTTTGCTTGCTATTTGGTGTAGCTATGCATTGGGCCGATTTTCAAGAAACGCTATTATCTACTGTTTAAACATTGTTGTCAATTTCTAAAACTTTTATTCGCTTCCGCATATTTTCTTTAAACTTATGTCAAACTTTAACTATTTTAATTAATGCAACGATGTTGGATTTTCAAACTTACCCTTAGAGGTCGTTCTTTGTATCTTGTGTGATGTGTATTATGACGTCACGCCCCCGGACACGTATATTCCGTCCAGGCCCCGTTTGGGGGTGTGACAGATTGGTATCCAGAGCCAAGGTTATAGAGAACCAGGTAGTATATCTAGGTCTGGTCTATAACCAGTATGTGATCCTACGTGCCTTACCTGCTTGCATGCGTATCGTATAATAATAGCGTTAAATATATATATATATATATATATATATATATATATATATATATATATATATATATAAGTACTGATAATATATATCATATTGCCATAATTACCTTATTCATCGTTTTGCCATTTCATATTTCGCATCGTACTTATTTCTTGGCTCTTGTTGCACGTGCATGGTTTCATATAAAGAGGATTTATATAAACTTGTTCTTGTGCAGGTCATAGTTGCTCCTGTTATTTCTATTTCGTCTGATACATCTGAGGAGAGTATGGGTTCTCATGCCCCCACGAGTGATTCTCTTTGGTGCTATTCCTGCTATTATCCCTGTTATCTCTGTGGTTCTTGTTGTTCCATCTGACCCTATAGTTACACCGGAGGTGGGGGCAATTTCAGTCGTCTCACCTTCCGGGGTACTTGATTTAGTGGATTATTCACCTTCTTCTGCATCTGATCCATCGGATGATACTTTACCTCCCACACCAGATTTGCCATTGGTTTCACCCTTTTTGTGTTCTGATGACTCGGAGGCTGACAGTGAGTCCAAGCCTGTTGAGCAGAGACTCGTATCGTCATCTCATGATACTCTTGCACCATTATCAGAGTTTCCCCTTGCACCTGTTGTTGCCCCACCCGGGATTCGTCGACGTCTAGCGACTCTTATCCGACCCGGTGAGGCTATCCCTTTCGGTCGACACCGCACCCATCTTAACGGGCCGCGTAAGTTGTTGACTGCGAGGAAGAGAGTTAGACCTTTACCTGCTCGTAGACTTGCATGGAGACGTGTATCTCATCATTCATCGGATCGTCATTCTTCATCAGACTTATCTTCTTTTAGTTCACCTTCAGATCATTCCTTATCAGGACATACACCACCAGACACCACTGATGTTGATTCATCTACACCACAGAGATTTGTTCATCAATCACTTGCTAGGAATCTATGACATAGTGAGGCTTTTAGACGTTGGAGGTCTGCACCATTGTCTACCCCTTACCCACCGACTACATCAGAGTCATCCTTAGGTTCATCTTCTGAGAGGTCATTGGATTCATCTACACCTTCTCCTGGATCTTCTCGCAAGAGATGTAGATCCCTCACTGCTTCGGTACCATCATCCACTTGTGTTTTGAGGTCGATAACCCCTACTCCTGCTGATCTTTTACCACCTCGCAAGAGGTTTAGAGATTCATACTCACCAGAGGATAACGGAGAGGAGCATATGGAGGTGGATACTGCTGATGCAGAGGCTGTTACAGATGTAGGTATTAGTGAGGGAGTTGTAGCTCACCCTAAGGATGGTGTAGGTATGGGATTTAAGATTACTGCTAGTGATGTTAGGGAGGATGATGAGGAGTTTGAGGTAGAGGCTAGTGCGGCAGACACGAGAGATAATCACTGTAGATCCATTGGTTATTGGTGATAGTTCTGAGTCTTCTAGAGGAGGTATACCTGATCTTAAGGATACTATTTATGATATAGTTCACTACATGTCAGAGTTTTGTATTGATAGGATTACTAAGATTGAGACCACTCATAGACAGTTGGAGACTAGTTAGATGGTAGCTAGTAGAAAGCGAGCTAGTTTGGTTAAGAGGATTGGGAGTTTAAGACTGGAGTACCTAAAGGTTCGAGCCATGTTGAGTATAGAGAGAGATTGGATTGACAGTATTCGTTGGCACATGGAACTTTCACAGGAGGAGTTTCATCAGGTTCATAGGGATCGTGATGATACTCGGAGACTTAGGAGGTTGGAGTCAAATGTTGAGAGACATTTGGGTTTTCGCCCTTAGACTAGTAGTACCATGATCATGTAGTACATTAGACTGATGGTTAGATCTAGATGTTGGCAGTAGAAATAATCATAAATCATGTACCTATTTTGGGTTGGTTGTAACCGAATTATGCTTTTATTCGTGAAATGAAAAGCTTGTTTTGATTCTCTCGCGTATTATTCTTTATTGTTATTTACTCATTCTGGCAAAACGTGTTTATATTTTATATTTTTATCTTGTAAACCTAAATTTCCATCTATAGTAATTATATCTCATATCGAATCTCATCGTGCGTTATGTCTTGTGACATTGAACAATGACTATCACTCACTCTGATATGACCCTTGAAGCAATCGAAGAACTCGTTAACCGACGTGTGGAAGAAGCGTTGGCTGCTCATGAGGCGACCCGTGCCGCCAATGCTCTCGAGGCTGAGAATCAAAGCCAGGACGGTAGTGATGGCAGAAATGGAGATGGTGAGAATGGAAATGGTGAGAATGAAAATGGTGGAAATGGAAATCCAGATGAGAATGGTAGAGGCGATAGGAATGTTGCTAGAGAATGCACCTACCAGGATTTCATGAAGTGTCAACCATTCAACTTTAAGGGAACGGAAGGAGTTGTCAGATTGATAAGGTGGTTTGAGAAGATGGAAACAGTGTTCCATATCAGCAACTGCCTAGAGAAGTCCCAAGTTAAGTATGCTACTTGCACATTGTTAAACAGTGTCCTAACTTGGTGGAACTCACATAAGAGGACTATTGGGCTGAGGCTGCATTTGCCATGTCATGAAGAGAGCTCATGAAGCTAATGACTGAAGTGTACTGTCCAAGGAATGAGATTCAATAAATGGAAACTGAACTGTGGAACCTAACCGTAAAGAATAATGATTTTACTGCTTATACTCAGAGATTTCAAGAGTTGACTATGATGTGCACCAAGATGTTCCCCGAGGAGGAGGATCGGGTTGAGAAATTCATTGGAGGACTCCCCGATAACATCCAAGGGAATGTAATTGCTGCCGAACCTACAAAACTGCAAGATGCTGTTAGGATTGCTAACAACTTAATGGACCAAAAGTTGAAGGGATATGTTGTGAAAAATGTTAAGAACAAAAGGAGATTGGAGGTCAATCAGAGAGACAACCGTAGACAGTAACCACCATTCAAGAGGCCAAATGTAGGAGGTCAGAATGTAGCAAGAGCCTATACGGTTGGTAAAAATAAGAAGAAACCATATAATGGACCGTTGCCTCTCTGTAACAAGTGTAAGCTACACCATGAAGGACCATGCACAGTGAGATGTGGGAAGTGTAACAAGGTTGGGCATTTGACCTAGGATTGTAAGGTCACAATCTCTACTATTTCAACTCAGAGGGGTCAAGTAGTGAATTAGAGGGTTGTAACCTGTTACGAGTGTGGAGGGCAAGGACACTACCAAAGCGATTGCCTAAAGTTAAAGGATCGAAACCATAGGAATAAGGCTGGAAACAAGAATGGAGTTGGTGAAGCAAGAGGGAAAGCATATGTGCTAGGTGGATGAGACGCTAACCCCAATTCCAATGTCATTAAGGGTACGTTTATTCTCAACAATCATTATGCTTTCATACTATTCGCATTGAGGTGCCGTTAATAAGTTTTCTGTGATCGAATTACATTTAGTTTACTTTGTCTTGATATAACACTGATACTTTAGGACGTTAGCTATTAGCTGTCGAATTAGCCGACGGAGTATTTCTATAACCAATAAGTGGCTTAGAGGCTTGTACGTTAGGTTTATTGGTCACCCTTTTATGTACTTTCACTTTTTGTAACTTACCACAAGTCTCATATACCATATTTATTATAAGTGATACATATAATATTTTCTATAAGTTCATTCTTTGCCCAAATGTCCAAGGCGACAAGATTAACAAATTCATAATAACACTTAAAAATCATAACTTCATTAAGTAACCCTAATTTGTATTTATCCATTTTTACACCAACACAACATGGTACAATACGTTCTCATCCATTTTAACATGTTATAATCCATATCACAACATATGTAAAAGTGTAAAAAGTGATTATCACAAGTAAAAACTCCATTTTACATATTTAAAAATCCTAAATGGTGATTCAAGCTATAATGAACTATCATATGCATATAATGAAAATTGTAAGAACATAAAGAGTTCAAGATGACCTTATGATGAATGAAGATGATGACCAATACAATTTAATCCCTTTTTTAGATTAAAATCCAAAGCTTGCAACCAAGAAAACCCTAGTTTTCTTAATAAAACCTTACTTTCCCTTTTCTTGATAATTACTTGCAAATGGCTAACCAATGCTTGGAAACATCTTAGAATATCTTAGATATGATGTGTATATATGTGTATAGGTTGTATAAAATTTTGTATGGATTTGGTTGGGAGGGTGTTTCAAGCCATGGCATATAGGATGTACACTAGTATTATATGGTAAGTATTGGTCAAAAAGATTGCAATAGTTGGTCAAGAAACACAATGAGGGTCTTAGGGAAGGACTTATGGTCAAAAGTGACAAGGTATGGCTATGTTAAATGCAAAAGTGATGTACAAAACCAACTTGCAAGATTTTTCTTATATATCTTTGTATAAATTGCAACAATTTCGGCATATGTATGATATATATGATATATTTTTGTAACTTTTATGTATTGGGTATAAAAGTGGGTGTTTGTTGAAGCGTAGAAAAGTTTTGGTGGTTCCGGGTATGCCTAAACGTATTTTATTGCGAAATGTAATCACTCTACGCAACCAATAAAAATAAAATGAACAAAGTTAATAAATATCCTCAAAATAATTACTTAACCCTTGCTTGATGTAAACATTTAATTGTTTGATGCCCGTTTACATTGAACGCTAATTTTTAGCCTACGCGATTTAGCTTAACGTTTACGATTTAAAACAAACGCGTACAATACAAAAGATACATAGTAGATTTATCAACATCGTCAATGACTTGAAAACACAGGGTGTTATAAGAGTGAAAAGGCAGAAGCTGCATTTCATTTATTGAAGCAGAAATTATGTAGTGCACCAATTTTGGCTTTACCCGAATGAAGTGAAAACTTTGTGATTTACCTGTGATGCTTCTCGTAAAGGATTGGGTGTAGTTTTGATGCAAAGGGAGAAAGTCATAGCCTATACGTCACGCCAACTCAAGATCCATGAGAAAAATTACACTACACATGACTTAGAGCTTAGAGCTGTAGTGTTTGCTCTCAAAATGTGGAGACATTATTTATACGGCACGAAATGCATTGTGTTCACTGATCATAAGAGTTTGAAACATATTCTAGATCAAAAAGAGTTGAACATGAGACAACATAGATGGTTAGAGTTGTTGAGCGACTACGACTGCGAGATTCATTATCATCCAAGAAAGGCGAACGTGGTGGCGAATGCCTTGAGCCGAAAGGAACGGATTAAGCCACTACGAGTTCGAGCTTTGGTTTTGACAATTGGTCTGAACCTTCCTGTGCAAATTTTAAATGCTCAAGTTGAGGCGAGAGAGGAAGAGAATATTGGAACCGAAGATTTGGGTGGTATGATTAATAAGCTAGAGCTACGTGTTGATGGAACGTTATGCTTAAGGAATAGAAGTTGGATTATGCATGAATCGCATAAGTCAAAATATTTAATTCATCCTGGATCGGACAAGATGTATCAGGATTTAAAGAAATTGTATTGGTGGCCGAATATGAAAGCAAAGATTGCCACCTACATCAGTAAATGTTTGACCTATGCCAAAGTCAAGGCCGAATACCAAAAACCATCTAGTTTGTTGGTTCAACCTGTGATCCCAGTGTGGATGTGGGAGAACATTACTATGGATTTCTTTACTAAGTTGCCAAAGACATCGTTTGGTCAAGATACAATTTGGGTAATTGTTGACCGACTCATAAAGTCCGCTCATTTCTTACCAATGAAGGAAACCGACTCAATAGAGAAGTTGATGAGACAATACTTGAATGAATTAGTCTCAAGACATGGTGTGTCGGTTTTGATTATTTCTGATCAAGATAGTAAGTTTACATCTCATTTCTGGAAATCACTAAACGAAGCCCTAGGTACTCAATTGGATATGAGTATGGCTTACCATCCACAGACTAATAGTCAGAGTGAGAGAACCATCCAAACCTTGAAGGACATGCTACGTGCTTGTGTGATTGATTTTGGGAAAGGATGGGATAGACACCTACCTTTGGTAGAATTTTCTTACAACAACAACTATCATACTAGTATGAAGGCTACATTGTTTAAGGCTCTCTATGGCCGAAAATATAGATCGCCTATTTGTTGGGCTAAGGTTGGAGACGCTCAGCTCACTGGCCCAAAAATTGTCCATGAAACAACTTAGAAAATCATTCAGCTCAAGAAGCATATTCAAGCTGCACGAGATAGACAGAAAAGCTACGCCGATAGGAGATGTAAGCCGTTGGAATTTGAGGTTAGAGACAAGGTCATGTTGAAAGTGTCGCCATGGAAAGGGGTGATACGTTTCGGCAAACGGGGGAAGTTGAACCCTCGCTATATTAGACCTTTTAAGATTCTCGCTAAAGTGGGAACACTTGCGTATCGACTTGAACTCCCAGAGCAATTAAGCTGAGTTAATAGCACTTTTCATGTTGCCAATTTAAAGAAGTGTCTCGTAGATAAACCATTAGATATTCCATTGGATGAGATCCATATTGATGACCAACTTAATTTCATTGAAGAACTAGATGAAATTATGGATCGAGAAGTTAAACGGCTAAAGCAAAGCCGCATTCCAATCGTGAAGGTCCGTTGGAATTCGAGAAGAGGGCCCGAGTTTACTTGGGAGCGTGAAGATCAAATAAAGAAAAAGTACCCTCACCTTTTCGTTAATCATGAACCCATGTCTTAAGCTTTGAGGACAAAGCTCTTTTAACGGGGGAAGAATATCACACACCGAAAATTTTATTTTAATATTTTAAACTTTTCCTATAACACCCTGTGTTTTCAAGTCTTTGACGACGTCAATAAATGTACTATTTATTTTTAGTATTGTACGTGTTTGCTTATCTACCCACATTCCCCCCTACAACTTCCCTATACTCCAACCTTCAAAATCAACTTAACTAACCAAAACATTAAAAATAAAATAACAAATTTATAACTAATCGTTTTCTAACACACCCAGTAATAACTAAAATAACTCTAACCTAAACCCAATCCTAAATCCCATAATCCACCCTTAACAAACATACCCCAACACCCCAACAATCTAATCATTTTTCAAACAAAAGTATAAACTACCAAACCAGACCCACCTTACCCCATATTTACAAACATACTTGTTTATTTTTGGAATGCCCTAAACCCCAACCCAATCCACCATAATTCTTACAAAAACTCAACACTGTCTCATAATATACAATTAAAAGTGCATACATCCCTCACTCCACCTCTCGCGGGCGCGCGTATACGCTCTCCCATCCCTGAAAGCAGTCCAACGCTCATCCCTGCTACATTTTACTTACCAGGTCTCATCGGCATCCACATCTTTTCTTGAACTTCCCATGCGTGTGTATGAAAGTGACACATGAGGAAGTCCATTTCATGCACACTCATCCATCCAAGCCGAGACAAATGCATGCTTACACACTTTGACTTGTACATTTGACTTGAAATTTAAAATTTAGGACCTAATTCATGAACCTTGATCAAAATTTTTGAACCAAATGGTCCTTGTAGCTATGTTCGGCCGAACCACACCTTTGGTGTGTGTTGGTCACTTAATACTTAAAACCATGTTACCCTAAACCTTCCTTTGGCCTATAAATACCCCATTATAACACACACTAGGGTTTCATATCATTTTCCAAGCCTCATCAAAATTGCACATCTCTCTTTTCCCTCTCTCTTGTCCACGGCCAACAAACACCCTTTATAGGGTTTTCATATCTTTGATTTCTAGCAAGATCCACTCATTCCAAGTTTATTTCTAAGAACATCTAAGGTGTTTTGAAGCATACTTTGATTTAAGGGTTTTATTCAAGATCTGCAAATTAGAGTTTGATTATTATTTGGGGTTTTTCTAGATCTATTATTTTAGGGTATAGATCTTGTGATTTCACTACTTGTTCTTCATTCTTGTAAGTATCTTGAATCTTTCCTTGTGGTTTTCCTTATGTTCTTCTTATATGTTCAAGATCCATACATCCATATATTGTGTTTCAATTTTTGAAAGATTTTAAAGACAAGATTTCATAAATAATGATATTACCTTATTTTACTAGTTAAATATTATGTTCTTGGTCAGATGAGAGTTGATGAGTGTTGCAACAATAGAAATGAAGGGATTAGGTTAGATTTAGGTGTGGTTTTGTTGTGGATTAGTTGTGAATGGAGATTAGGCTAGATTAGGCACTATTGTGAAGTTTAGGTGAATTTTGGTTGCGTTTTTTACAAAAAGTGTTTGCTGTCCCGAATTTGTTTTGAGGTTTTCGTCGACCTAAAAAAGTCTTCATTAGGCGTAAAAGTAGTTTTTGGAAAGCTCGTTTCGAATAGATAGTTTTTCATATATCGCACATTAAAATTGGATTTAAAACGACCAAGCTATAGCCAAATGAAACTTGAAACATTGTTCGACGAAACCAAATGAATAGCTGCTGATGTGAATAGTAAAACGGGTTTTCAGACACTTTCGGACATTTTTAGACTTTCTAAACACTAGCGAAACATATAGTAACACATACCTATTGATTAGTATCATTTAAAGACGTCGTTAACATATTTTAGGAAAAGCTAGAAAGTTACTAAAAATAGTAAGTTTGGTAAAAATTTAGCGAAACGGACATAAAAGTTAAGTAATTAAGGCTAGTTAGTGCGTTTTGAATTATGGAAACTCAACAAATGTAAGGGACGGTATTAACGTCCCGAAACTAAAAACTTTCCTAAAATAGAAACTTTCTAAAAATAGTAATTTTTGGTTAAACGTCAAAACTTAACGAAAAACTCTATGATTTTAATTCGTCATGATTTGATAATAAAACCAAATCACAAACACACATGGATGTCTTTTGGTGATGAACATATTGTGCAATTCTTGGCATACATTCGTGTTCCTAAGACGCGTTATTATTCTAGGTCGCGGCTAGATTTCTATATCATCCTTTACTTGCGTGATTTATCATTTTCTCATCTTGCTAAGGGTGAGTTCATAGCCCCACGTTTTACTACTTTTACTTTACTACTTTGGGGTGAGAAACATTGCTTGTTTTTAAACTATGGACACGGTTACTTTACGTTACCTTTTCCTAATTACGTGTTGCCTAAGTAGCGAATAGACCACTAATGCCCGAACTATCATGAACTGTCAATTGCTTAACCGATGGACTGGTTAAGTAAGCGCGAATGTTGTAAATAGATCTATTGGGACTAATTATCCCTATCCGGGTGAGTAGCGCTCACTACCCACGGGGCTCCCAATAAACGGATATATACCATGTCAGATTTCACTAGGTGATCTTGGTCAAATACTTTTAGGGCAATTAATTCTTGTTTGGCATATATTATGCTTCCTTTTAATTCAGCTTCGGTGTCATGACCTTAGCGCAACGGTAAATACTTTTTATGTGGAGTTGTATCTGTTATAATTGTCACATGCGTACTACGAACTTGTGGTCCACTTTTAATACTAAATTCAAACCTATGAATTCACCAACTTTATGTTGACGTTTTAGCATGTTTTTCTCAGGTGCTTAGTTGTGGATGTCTTTGGTTACTTTATGGTGTTGCCTTGCATTGGACCAATTTTCAAGAATTATTATTATCTGTGTTAACATCGTTGTCAAACTTTGAAACCTTTTATTCGCTTCCACAGATTATCTTTGAACTTATGTAAAACCTTAACTATTTTAAATTAATGCAATGATGTTGGATTTTTAAACATACCTTTAGAGCTCGTTCTTTGTATCTTGTGTGATGTATATTATGACGTCACACCCCCGGACACGTGTTTCCGTCTAGGCCTCATTTGGGGGTGTGACAGATTGGTATCCAAAGCCAAGGTTATAGAGAAACATGTAGTAAATTTAGGTCTGGTCTATAATCAGTATGTGATCCTACGTGGGTATGGTTGCTAGACTACCAAAATACCTCCAACAAACTTTTAAAAACGTTGTATCTCGGAAACTATTTCGTATCCCCGTAGGGAATTAATAGGACCGTTTATCAAGACACGGCGAAAAGGCTTAATGATGAGACGTGTGGGCCCCACAACAGTTTCACTACTACTGGAATCTCAGCCTCCAAAAAGATGTGTGACAGTGTCAAAAATCCAATGGGCACAATGTCGGGATATTTATAAATAGGACAGCGATATTGTTCATGTTTACAGAGTTTCAATCAACGCCATTTCACACATACAACCGCATACATCATTTATTCCCACGGAATCGCATCACGCCAGGTTAGTACACCGCGCCACTTTGTAAAACTGATTAAAAATGGGTAGGGATACAATTCAACTAGAGGACGCCGTATCAACCATCTCCGAAGAGTATCTCCTGGAGTTTACCTCAGAGTATGGTATTCCAGAGAACTTGCATCCGGAGTTGCCTGGCCCAGAGGAAAGCATCGTGGATTTTCCAGAGGGCAAAGTTGGCGTTTACACCAAGTTCTTTGAATTCGCAAACTATCGTATCCCCCTGTCACAATTCCTCTTCGACATCCTAAGGTATTACCAAATTTACCTTTCACAACTGTCAGTGATAGGCGCGGCCAAAGTGAGTCACTATGAAATCAACTGCCGTGTCCTGAACATAACCCCCACACTGAACTTGTTTCGTGTGTTCTACATTCCGTCCTACAATTCTGGGTGGATGTCGTTCAGCAAGCGACCGGGAAAGAACACCCCACAATGTTACATCAAGCCCCTCGACTCCTTGAAGAACTAGAACAATCGGTTCTTCTGGGTGGACGAAAACATATTCCCCACCGTTATGGCATGGCGTACTGGTGCCCCAAAGGATGGGATGCCACCAGCAGATTCCTATTCCGCATTGGACGTAACGACGTTAAACACACGTCGAACCCCTTTCCAAAAACAACCCGAGCTCTTATTATGCCTAGTAGGGCTGAGTCGGAGCTACTTTCTGGGGGACGACGTGTATCCCATATTTCTCTATGACGATGACCGGGTTGGGTGTTTTATGAACTGCTTTTACTTCTCTTATATTTATGAGAATATACTAACAATCCGTGTGTGAATGCAGAGATGGACTTGTTCAACTTAATCAATGCCCCAAATCCTACCAAGTTGAAGACCGGGACTCTACCCCGTGCCGCCCATGAGGTGCCGCTATTGACCACCACTGCCAACCGTGTTATAGACATGGAGGACATAACCGGGACGTCGGAATCCTCGAGAACACCTTCTACCGTAGAAAAATCACTCCTGGATTTTGCCGACGAAGACCCACCCCCCGCGATTACTGAGAGGGTCGAGACTAAAGATCAGGTACGGGTTGAAGTATCGCATAAAGTCCCACCGGTAGAGAATCCACCGACCACGGTGGTCGCTCCAGGACCAGACCTGGAGTAGGAAGCAGCCATCATGGGGTCCCTTGTCCGCAAGAGGCGCTACAAAAGAGGTAATGATGATGCGGAGGAAAATGCGCCGCCCAAGGTGTTGAGGAAAGACCACGCTTCCATCCGCCCTGAACAGAGTACCCAAGGAGGGAAATCCCTGGCGTCAATGGGGTTAGCGGCAGGCTCCACCTTCGTCACACCTACTGATGCTAAGAATGTAAGCGATACTGGCCTGCTGTCCTATGCTGAACCGCAACCGCACCCGGAGCAAGACATTGCCCAGTAAGTGATCCGATCTGAATGCTATTTATTTTTTTATCTTTTTATTTTTTTAAACAAACTAAATTAACGGATAACGAGAAGACAACTTAAACCAAATAATCAAATTTACTTCACGGTAGCTCTTAAAAATTTTCCTTTTTAAGGTGAGCCGTATTTCGTAAATGACACAAATGGTAAGTTTTAAAATCTTTGATTCGAGTTGGGAACTTACTAATGGATTATACATCAATTGAAGTTATTATTTGTTGGTGTTCTTTTACCAACTTTGTTTATTTTATTTTTTATTATGGATAATTTTTGATTTTTTTTAATATGATAATTATACTAAAAGAAAAGAAGAATATTTTTTTACTTTTTATATTTTATATATATTTTTTTATATTTTTGATTTTTTAACAAAAACAAAACTTTCAAAAACGAAAGGGTCTTCAAATCACGATCAACAAACTTCAAACGAGAGAATCTTAATCACAAATCCCCGGCAGCGGCGCCAAAAATTGATTCGTTAAAATCTTATATACGTAATAATAAAATATATTATATGATGGAAAATTACCAAACTACCCTTGAGGACAAAGGTAAAAAGGAAAATCTTCACAAATATACATAATATAATACGTATACAAACTGGGAAGTATGATTCCCGGGTCGATTCCCTAACGATTTGTGAAATTGAAACCACGTTTGTTGTTCGGACAATGATTTGAATTGGAAATAAAGATTGATTTGATTATCTACTTCTACTAATTAAAATAAGCAAATTATAACAATTAAGCACAAAAACAAATAACGGGAAATTAAACTTTAACTAAAAACACAAAACGGGAACCCTAAATAGCAATTAAAAAACCTAATTTTTCAAAATTAAACCTAAAATGAATTTTTCTTTTTAAATGGACTCTAATTGACTAAAAAGTAAGTTTAAAGAAAACTAGAACAAAAACGGATTTGAAATGAGCTTTAAAACACGAAAAATGAGAACGGGAACAAATCCCGTTCTTTAAAAATCGAAATTTTGCAAATTAAACCCTACGAAAGCAAAACTAATTTTCCTAGAAACTTTATGATAAAAGAAAATTTTCTAAAAAAGATTTATATTTTTTTGATTATTTTTCTATTTTTTATGATTTTTTAAAGTTTTTAATAAAAATAAATGTTTAAAAATACTAAACTATCTATAAAAATTCTAGAAAAAATACAGAAAATAGCTTATACTAATTAGATCCTAGGAAAAATAAGCTTGAGGTCACAGCTTAAGAAATAAGCCACGAATGATTTCGAAATTTTAACCTAAGAAAAATCTAGAAATAACTACTAAAGGGAAAAATTCCAAAATTTCAGGAAAATGTCCTAAAATGCATCTATGAAACAAGGAAAATAAGAATAAGCCGCTTATCTATTAAGCTGGGGAAATAAGCTAAAAGGCTACGGCTTATTATTTAGCTTAAGGGCCAAAACGTGATTAACTAATTAATGAAAGGAAAGGAAAACGGATGAGCAATTGTAGCAACTTGGTAAGGCGTGAGGTTTGTGTGGGAGAGGTCACGGGTTCAAGTCTAGCATACACCCTTTTTTTTTTTGAAAACTCAAAAGAACAGAGTTGTAGATTAAGCTATTTTGAACAACTTTAACAAAACAACTATAAGCTAAAAGTCAACATTAAGCTCTCCAACAGCTTGTGAAGAGGCTGTTTATAGAAACATGGCTTTTGAGAGCCAAAAAGCTAATTTTCGCTTAAATCCTTGCACACAACTCAAATTAAGCTCATTTTAAAAAACAAAAAGTTATTCTAGAAAGCTTATGATATTCAGAACCTAAATATGACAAGCTGAATGAACCAATAACACTTGGTGCTAACTAATTCTATTGATCAAATTAGCAAACTCAGAAGCAAGATCTTAAAACTTAGAAACTAATTAAGCTAAGACAGAAAGTGAGCTTGTGAAAACTTAACAAACCATATGTAAGCTAAAAGTCTAATCCATAAAAACTAACTCTATAAGTTAAATTTTGAAAATTAGTAACTAAGAATATCTTACTACTATTTTTGGCTTTTTAGAAATTTTTGTGAAATTTTAAAGCTAATATACCCTATCAAATAAGCTACAAATTTTAAAATAAGCTTTAATCCTAGATTACTATTGTGTAAACTAAAATCCTACTTAATTTTAACCATTAAATCCTACTTAAGCTAACTAATTTTTTATCAAAAAGAAAATGCAGTAGGAACTGCAATTAGCCCTTATCTGATGCAATAAGTAGAATTGGTAAAACCAATTGGCAGGTTATCAAGTGGTCAAACCTGCAATACACACTCAAATTGAGTGTGTTATGAACACTTGACAGGCAAAAACCAAACTCAAGAGAGCTTGGTTCAAAAATCACTAGCTACTAAAAGAAAGAAAACTCCCCTGGTGCACAGCTTATAAAATCAACCTTAACTTGTTAGATTTTGAAATCTAACTTATGAAAACAACTTTTCTACTGGATTTAAATGATAATGGAACTAACTCAAGCAAATTGCACAACTCAGTTTGACTTTAAGGAGTCAAACACCACTAAACCAAACACTCCTTTATACTAGACAGATTCTATTTAAACTTTAGATTTTAAAATCTAACTAGGAAAACCTAAATACCAGATGTCAAATAGCTTATGACTATTCTAATGAGCTTATATTAATAAGCTAATAAGCAAGAGACACAGATTTAAGAATTATGCTAATTAATTTTTTGGTTTTTATGATTTATGAAATAATATAAAGCAAAATGAAATCTAAACTGCACAAGCTGAAAACATATAACTAGACATGATCAAATAAGCACAATATGATAATATAAGGCACAAATAAGCAACTAGAAAGCAGATTAAGCAATTGATAAGAAAATAAGCAAAACTACACTAGGTATTTAGAAACAGAAATTGAAATGAAGACTTACAATAAGCTTTAGCTAAACAAAAGCTTAAAAGGCTCAAAGAGCTTGTCTACTAGCTCTGGCTTATTTAAAATAAGCCAGTAAAAGTCCATAGAAGCTCATCCCTTGCTAGCTTCCCTTCCATAAGATCAAAATTCAAATAGTCAAGGTATTTATCTGATTTTAGAGTTTAAGTAGATTAAATGATCAATTGAGCTCAATCACAAGCTTAGAGACTTGTGAGAGCTTATAATAGCTTATCAAACAATACACTAACACTTGAGCTTTTTAAGAGCTTATGACAAAATTTATTAAAGGAAAACTTGATTTCATTAACTAGAAAATTACAAGATTTTAAAGCTGAATTACATTGACTGAAATTAAAAAGCTAAAGTTTACAACCTAACATTACATAAGCTAAAATTATTTTAAAAGTTAAGCTAAAAACTAAAAAAGAAAAAGATGCTCTCGTGTGTGAGGATGAAGGGCTTTATATAGCCAGTTGATGAAGCTTCCAGATGCAAATTCAGTTACACGCTCTCTCTTTCTTGGCCCTTTGATCAAATCCAATCATTGGATGCTCTATTTTCACTGTTGGATCACAAGTGTGAGCACACGGATTGCCAACGTGGCAATCCATGATGTGACACTTGTGTGTTTGTTTTGTGAGTGAAATAGTACAAATCCAATCATTTCATTGTGTTTCTTTTATGTCCACCGTGGCATTCCTCTTGGGAATTGGCCAATGAGATACTTGTGTGACGTTTTAACCCTGCCAAGATGAACTTTATCCCTTGAATTTTTTATCCACATGGCCAATTACCATTTGCCCCTTGATTTTATCCCTGTAGTTAAACGAAGGAGATGGATGAATAGTAAAAATAGACTCTCACGCCTTTTTTAAACTATAAACGTTTTAGGAGGGTGTTTGACTGGCTTATATTTGGGCTTTGACTTCGGGTTTTATAAAAAGAAATGGGCCTTGGGTTATAGTTAACGGGTGTTAACTATAAAAGGTTTTAGCCCATTTAAAGTTAGGGACCAATTTTGCAATTTTGAGAATTATGAGGGACTGATTTGGAAATATTTGGAGTTTTTGTCTTTTTGTGGTTTGACTTAGGTTGACCAAAGGTTGACTTGAGTTGACCACTTTTGACTTTTGATAGCTTTCTCCCGGCTCTTTGCGTGCTCTTCCGTTCCTGTGTTCGTGTTTGCCCGGTTTTAACCGTTTTCTTGTGATTTTTGCTTTATCCGTACCTACACAATAAGAAAGACAAAACAAGCAATATACAAGCCTTTTATGCACAGTTTTGGTCTTTTTAGGGTCTATTTTGATATAAAACGGATATGTGTTTTCACACATATCAAAATTCCTCAAACTAAGCGATTGCGTGTCCTCACGCAATATTACATGCTCTATAACCAAATACCTCAAAACCTCCCCAAACTAAACCTTTGAAAAGTAGCAAAGATTTTTGTGGAGAGAGTTAAGAGATCACAAGTTATAAAACACCCCGATTTCCCATTTTCCTAAACTTTTTCATTTTATTTTTTATTTTTTTTATTAATAATATAATTGAGATTATTTCTACTTTTGTTATTTCCATAACTGTTGGGGATCGTAGAACAAGATACATTTTGATTCCGAGAATGCCCCAAAAAGGATAAATTCATCGTTCTTGACTTTTCACTTATCCAAACCAAGCTTAAAACAAAATCACAGCTAAATATCAGTAAGGATGCTAACACTACTCATATTTGCAACTTGTGAACTTTTTACTCCCGACATTTATTATATCTTAAGTGAGTGTGCTATTATGAATTTCAACCATGGATCAACTTTTTGCAACATACTATGCTTTACGTCCCAACCTTACGGCTAAGTGACCAGGTTTTTTACACCCCACAGAGACTAGTATCGGGACTCACGGACCTTAGGTTTCAAAAACTCTTAGGTTTCCCGAATATTCATAGCTTATAAAATATAATAGTAAAAGTGCAAAAGCATATTTGAATTTAACAAAAAGAAGTCAATTTATTAACTCACACTTAATTATTTAGATATTTATGCAATTGTAACCCTCGACCTTTTAGAAGGCTGCAACATCGGTTGTGAGCCGGCAAGATGCAGCAAACTTTTATCAGTCTCGGATCTTTATTTACGGTTGTAATGGCAATCTCCTCAAGCTTCTCTTTGTTTCTTAATAAAGCGCTTAACCATTTGTTGAATTTCGGCATTTCGATGAGAGCATCTCTTAATCCAATTTCTAAACGTAGTTGTTTAAACAACTTCATAAACCTGCTCTGCTGAGCACTGGGTGTATCTTTCTCTCTTACTTTCATCCTTTCGGGGTATGGAAGTTTAGGTTGATATAAATTAGGATCTGGAGAAATAGGCTCTTGAACAGTTTCCTTAGCTTTTAGTTTTGGAATTTTAATAAAAATGGAATCATGATCCTCCGGAGGTGGGACTAGTGCGATACTTTCTGAACTTGGTTTTTGCACTTTGTCCATTGACGTCTCTGGGTTTTGTTCGGGTTCCTTTAGAGGAGTAGAAACAATGGGAGTAGGAAAATGAGCAGTCGAAGGTCCTTCACAATTTTTACCGCTTCGGGTGATGATAGCATTAACATTCTCGCGAGGGTTAGTTACGGTTTAACTTGTAAGATTACCTGAACTCGAAGACGAAAGTCGAATTGGAAATTTATGATTTAGAAAGCATTCCGTTAAATTTGTCACCTGGTTTTGTAAACCTTGGCCTTGATTTTGCATATTACTTAACACTGCATCATTAGCTTTGACATAATTCTCAAAATCGGTCTTTGAAACACCTTGCATTTGTGGAGCAGGAGATGGAGCTTGGTATACCGGGGTTTGAATCGTCGGAGGTTGATAAACTTGTCCTTGTTGAAGTTTTTTACTTCACGGTTTTTGATTGAAATTGGTTTCCTCGATTTTGTTGAAAATTACTTTCCTTGATTTTTGATTGAAACGGTATTGATTAGTTTTGAATCGAAGGAAAACCATGATTCTGAATTTTATTCGAAACCATCGGAGGTCTAGAATTGGAATTTCCTTGATTAAAGTTGGCTGCAGCAGCTTGTGAAACGTACTCTTAAATGTTGTCTCGATAAACGTTGCCATCGGTGGTGGGACAGTTTCTATAAGAATGAGCACCTCCACAAGTTTACACAACTCGCTCGGACCGCTTTTACGGTGCGGGAGCTTAGGGCTTTTTGTTTGTCGATAAGCATAGTCTTCATCAAATTCTTAAGTTCAGAAACTTCAGTTGTAAGAGCAGCAACATCTGGTGAAATTCCTGGGGTAGATGAATTCGAACTCACTTTGGCAACGACTGCCTTGTTTCGGTTGAATTACAACCTTGGATTGTTTAACCTCTCGATAATTCTCAAGCATTCACAGCATCTTACCAAAAAGTTTTCCACCCGCAGCAGAATTCAACGAATCCTGATCATTAGCATTCAAAAGCATTGTAAAACTTATCTAACTGATGTAATTTCAAAAATCCGTGAGTGGGCATGCTCGCAAGAAGATCATTAAATCGATCCCAACCTCAACAAACGATTCGTACAAATCCTTTGTGAAATCTCGTGATTTTCGTCTGAAGATTTGATTCGTTTTTTAAGGAGGAAAGAATTGATTAATGAATTTTGAAACAAGATCATCCCATGTCAAAATTGATCGAGGAGGTTCTTTCTCTAGCCAAATCCGGGCTGAACCTTCAAGAGAAAATGGAAAAAGCATAAGCTTAATTGACGTGCTCGGGATATCCGGGAATCTCATTGTTGAAGTGATTTTATTGAAATAACGGATGTGAGCATGTGGATCCTCTTTATCATGTCCGAAAAACTGTTTGTTTTGAACAAGATTGATCAAACCATGCTTTAACTCAAAATTAGCATTGATTTCAGGAATTACAATTGCATCCTCGTACCCCTCGGTGGGTGCTTGGAGCAATTGTGCCAACCTGGGGGGGGGTGTGTGTGGCCCCCCCCCCCCCCAGTCCGGTTATCAGCCATCGGAACTAAGGGAGGATTAACAAAAGGTTCTTCTAAATGAAATGGTTGAACAACAGCCGGTTGGGCTTGTTGTTGACGGTTACGGTTGCGGGTTTGAGAACGAGTGCGCATGCACAAAGTAGAAAAAGAAAATTTAAACTAATTTTTTTATTTTTTTATTTTTTTATTTTTTTAAACAAACTAAATTAACGGATAACGAGAAGACAACTTAAACCAAATAATCAAATTTACTTCACGGTAGCTCATTTTTTTTTTTTAAACATTTACTTTTTAAAGGTGACCGCTTTCGTAAATGACACAAATTGTAAGTTTTTAATCTTTGATTTCAGAGTTGAGAAACTTTAAGGACTAATGGATAATACCTCAATTGAAGGTATTATTTGTTGGTGTTCTTTTACCAACGTTGTTTTTTTTATTATGGACAATTTTTTATATTTTTGATTTTTTTATATGATAATTATACTAAAAGAAAAGAAAAATATTTTTTACTTTTTATTTTTTTTATTTTTTTTTAATTATTTTTTTAACAAAACAAAACTTTCAAAAACGAAAGGGTCTTCAAATCACGATCAACAAACTTCAAACGAGAGAATCTTAATCACAAATCCCCGGCAGCGGCGCCAAAAATTGATTCGTTAAAATCTATATATACGTAATAATAAAATATATAATATGATGGAAAATTACCAGATTACCCTTGAGGACAAAGGTAAAAAGGAAAATCTTCACAAATATATATAATATAATACGTATATAAACCAGGAAGTATGATTCCCGGGTCGTTATTCCCCAACGACTCGTGAAATTGAAACCACGTTCTTGTTTGGACAATGATTTGAATAAAAACAAAGATTGATTTGATTATCTATAACTACTAATTAAAAGCAACAATTAAAATAAGAAAACTAAAGCAATTAAGCACAAAAACAATTAATGGGAACAAATTAAATGCGATGAATAAGCAACTAAGGCAAGATTAACTCCTAAAAATGTAAATTAAATTTCTAAACCTAAAATAAGACAAAAGAAAATTTTAAGAAAAAGAAAAAAATTTTGATTTTAACGAATCAATTTTTGACGCCGTTGTCGGGGACTTGTGATTAAGATTCTCTCGTTTGAAGTTTGTTGATCGTGATTTGAAGTCCGTTAAAATAATTTGTTTAAAAAAAATATAAAAAAAATAAAAATTAGTTTAAATTTCCTTTTTCTACTATGTGCATGCGCACTCGTTCTCAAACCCGCAACCGTAACCGTCAAAAACAAGCCCAACCGGCTGTTGTTTAACCATTTCATT
>BQNB010057561.1:0-18365 GCA_026074375.1 Tanacetum coccineum | reverse complement strand
TAGACATATTGAATGATTAATGATAAATAATCTTATTTGATTAAAACATGGATTGAAGGTAGTTACAATAGGGTTTTAAGGCCCTAAAAACGACCTAAAAACTGCTAGAATGAGTAGGGTTCGTCTCCCAAAAGTTATACAAAGTTACATACTTAAAACCCTAAAATCGGTTTTGTATATATAGTAAAAACGGTGCGACGGCGTCCCTTTGAAGTCGTGTCGCCGTCGCCACGTGGATGATTCTAGATCCTATTTTAGTCGGCCACGTCCTGACGCCGTCGCTAGATCTCTGACGCAGTCACGATGAAGATCCTGATGCCGTCGCTTTATGATGGCGATGCCGTCTCCATGCGCTGTATGCACAATTCTTCATGATTTTTGGTGTAGAGTCGTAATCTTGTCTGTTTCTTCTCCAAATGAGCCCAAGTCATGTGTATTTCCTCCAAATGTCATCCAAGTGCTAAAAACCTAAAAACAAACGATCAAGCACATAATCTGGGCATATTTGCATGATTTAGGGGGTTAAATGGCCCCAAAAAAGTGTATAAAATGACACCTCGTCACCTAAATAGACTATAAACCCTCTCTGAAAGAGTTCTTGCGCTTTTTAAGTGTTTAGTGCGATAGAGGCGATAATTTGGTTAATTCCTACACTAGGGATAGATTCCAACCTACCCTAGTACCATGCTAACCCCATGTTTAACTAGTGTAGGTTCCATGATCATTCATACAAACCTTAACAATGATGTGTAGAATCAAGATGCAGGAAAATAAAGACTTTATTGATGATTGAAAGAAAACTTTTTGGTGGCTAGAAACCCTAACAATAATATTGACTAGCTTACCCTATAAGGATAAGAACAAAGTGGTATTTATAACACTAATGGGGTTTGGCCTATGAGCCGCTTATCTTATTGGGATTTTTGCAGGCTTTTTGGCATAACAACCCATTTACATCATTAAACAGTAATTAATTATTAACTATCGAGCATACAAATGGTTGTTGTTTCTTCAGACCGAGCATCTCATTGATAAGAACTGGTGAAATTATGTTTCTACACATCTCCCCCTAAGATGAGGTCGTCTTTTGAAGGTCTTCTGTTGAGGTCTTCCTTAGCGTAACAAATTATTAGAATTCCATAAGCATTTAGCTCGGTTCGTTACGATTTATATCACTTGTCTTACATTTGTGCTTATGTAAAATTCAATCTTTGAAACTTGAATTACTAGATTTTTGAAAACTTCATCTTGATACTCAGATTTTTCTTGAATTACTTGTACCTTTTCTTCAAATCGCCATTTTCCTGAACTTATTGGTCCGACAACGCTCCATACTTTGCGTAAATCATGAAAGCTTTAGTAACTCATTTCTATTATTCTTCTTCTAATTTATTTTGACTTTAGCATGTTGAAAGAAAACTTGATTTTCCAGAGGTGCGGCAAGCTTCATGGTACTTAGCTTTCTTGATGTCTTCCAATCTTTGAGTATGAACAAATAAGTTTTTTTAGTCAAAGACTTATCAGCTAACTAACGATTTGATATGGTCTTTTACCATGACCCTCTTTGCTTTGACTAGTCAATGCTTATTGCAAATAAACACAAGGTGCAATGAATAAACCTTATAGTTTTTAGTAAAACTATCAACTAATGAACGAGAATTTTGATATCTCTTTACCAGTAGTTTTTTGCTCTGGAGAGTCAACTCTTTTTTTTATAAACATGGTGAGAGTCGATTACCATACAGTAACGAATACTGCACCTGTGATCAGATAGATTCCAATAAAGAAACCTTCTTGACAGTTTTCCAGCTCAAAGCCTTAAGTCCTCCAATACGAAGTACCGAGATTCCCATGCCTTTGCTTTCTCTAAAGCCACATGTCCGTAGAGACATTACACACTATGATATTTCTACTAATAGAAGGTAAAGAGTGAGTCATACAGTGACTATCGTGCTGACTCTACCGTATAATTCCTTGTTCAGACGTTTTTATTCTATAATACAATTAAGTACCCGTAGAAGACCTATTGGCAAAAACATGATTTGGAAAACATTCGATGTGCTTGTGAAATTTATTTAGAAAGAACCTTCTTGACAGGTTTTCCGGCACGTGACAAGCTAGTTCCTCTAATACCTAAGTATCAGATTCCCTAATGTTCGCCGTTCTCTAGACCAGATGTCCGAAGACTAACACACTATAAGTATTTCTACTAATAGAATGGTAAAGAGTGAGTCAGTACAGTTACTATCTGCTGACTATACCGTACAATTCCTTTTTCAGCGTTTTACTTCTTAATACAATTAAGTACCGTAGAAGGCCTGTGGCAAAAATGATTTGAAAAACATTCGATGTGCTTATAAAATTTGTTTGGGGCACAAACGAAAGTTTAAATCAGAATGCTTCTGATGATGTTTTGAAATATATCCCGAAAGATATGAAGTGCCTTGGGAAATCCAAACTTGTACAAGTACATTTATGGAAATCCACTTCACTAGTGGGCGCAGTCCGAAGACCAGGCATGAGCATTCATACGAATACCCTGGTGGTACAACATCTCTTTCCTCAGCATTCCATAAGATCACTTTCACGAACATGAAACAAAAGATTCTTTGTCATTTATCAAGATACGTGTGTATAACACAAACTTTTGGTACCTTGACATTTTTGATCATATTAACACTTATGCTCCCCCTACACATGTGCGTCGATAATCGAAAGATGTTTAGCACATGCATGGATAGGACTTAGCATTTTAGAATCAATCGAATCATTAATTATCCGTTTTACATGTTTAAGTCACATTTTCTCCCCCGATCAAAAGTATGAAACTTGTGAATGGTTTTGATCTAGAATGGACTTAAAATGTATCAATCTCCCCCTCAAAGTATGAGGTGAGGTGAAATAGCACAAATATCAAGTGAGCAATTGAAACAAGACCTTTAGAATACCCAGACAGGAATGATACTGCAATCTGTCTTGAACTTGTAAGCGGTTGGTCGTGTCAATCTTTCAGCAATAGAATCAGCAACAGTACGTCCTTTTGACCTGCAACAACTGTGAGAAATACTGATTCTCCCCCTCAAACAATGACCCGTGTCAATGTTTGATTTGGTTAACCCGAACATGTTTGATAAAACAAGTTGTTTATGAGAAAAAAAAGGTTCGGGGCTTAGACAACTTCTTGTCTGTAAAGAAATAATGCACTGAAACGTACACTAAATCTCTGGGTTAAGACCGGGTTACAGTCTGAAATAACTGCAAGCCATCTAGACTAAAAATTTAAGAGAGATTTTTTTTTTAAATATACACAAATATACAAAGGATACAATGCTTTAGCATTCAAAAATACCAGATATCCCCTTGGAACCAGCCTTTCGATCACTAAGTTTGCAATCATTGAACCTAGAGATCATAGTAACTTTGGAACTAGAACTAACGCTCGGGGTAAGTTCTAAAGGCTCAACAATGGGTTCCATTATCCTAGTTAAAGGACAGTTATCATACAACACGAAATGTCGTCCAGTGGGTTTCCACTGAGGCTTAACACTACCAACAACCTTTCCAGTTGGTCTCCAAGCTGTCTTAGTAGTGTTCACATTATGATTTCTGGTTGCTTTCCAAACCTTCTTAGTATGATTCACACTATGTTTGGCCTGGGGGGTTTTGGTATTCACAGACTTCAAAGAACGAATCACAAACTGATTATGATCAACAACATTCAACTTCCTATTGTGATCTGCTGCTCTCCTCGCGTTCACACTTTTACTGGGCAAGATACGATGGTTCCGAGTGTGGCTCTTTGGCATAGGTTTGCGAGATTCAGTGGCAGGTTTGGTTCTTGTAGACAGATTCACAGGAACATTAGGCTTCTTGTTTTGTTGCACTGGTGGTTTCTGTGTGGGTCTATTTGAAGTCCTGGGGGGTTCTTGAAAAGTAACTTGCTTTTTCTTAGGCAACGGGGTTGGTTTTACCCAGTTGGCTCTTTTTGGAGGTGGAACGTACTTTGAACTGTTGGTATACATCCCTGAAGCAAGTACTTTGGGTTTCTCAGATGCTATAGATCCACTACTTATTTTGCTAATCAACTCAGTTTTCAGTTTGGCATTCTCAGCAGTTAAGGCAGTAATCTTGCCCGTGAGCGCATCACGTGAGTGTGTATTAGTTTCCGACATTTCTTGATAAGTCTTTTCAGACTCACGTTTTCTACCTTAAGGCCATCTAGCTGAATCCTAAGGGAGGTACCATATCTTGCAACTGAATTTTGTCAGTGTTAAGGCCTTCTGTTAGGTCACAAACTACCTTCAGTGGAACCTACATTCAACACCTTCATGATGTTGATCTGAGCATCTAAATTCCTGATAGTGTCATCTTTCCCTTGAAGCTGTTTTCTTAACTTGTTAATTTCAAAAATTGCATTGGAGGCACTAGAAGTGTCTATGCACTGTTTATAGTTTTGAAATTTAAGTTGTAAATCAATATGGGTCTTTTGTAAATGAGAGTTACGTTTCTCAGATTCAATGACCATCTTTTGTTGTTTTAAAACTTCAGCTTCAAGTTCAAGAACTTTAGTGTGTTCCCTATCGCATGCAGATCTGAGTTCTTCGCAAAGGCAATTTGAACTAGGGGGCACAACAATATCAGAAGAAAGCACAATAGAGCAGATATCTTTTTCTAAACATTCTGCAATTAAGCAGTCATTTTTTATTAAAAAAAATTTCTTCTCTATGGTCAAGTTCTTGTAATCAAGAATACATCGTTCATACTCCGCCTCCAAGTCATCAAAAATCTGTTCATATTCTTTTACTTCTTTGAAAAGTGTATCATTAGCAGCTTGGATATGTTTTTTGAAATGGTCGTAAAATGGTACCAGTTGTTGTTCAACAAACTGTTTTGCATAATCATAACACCATTCAGAAACCATTATGTCTGTTTTTGTGTTGTTCCTTTTCTTTTTTGTACTTCAACATTGATGAAAAAACAGCATTAACTTTTTGAAGATTGGCCAGAACTTGACTTGGAGGTGGACTTTTATGAACAAAAGGAGTAGCAGGTGTGGCTGGTTTACTAGCTTGACTAGCAATTTCGTTGGCAGAAAGCCAATACACCTGATCTCCAGATAGTTCCTTCTGAGGAACGAACATAAGGGCATTAAGCTTGGCATAGAAGTCGTTTGCGGGTCTAACATGTCCTGGTTTTTCATTCATCTTTTTCATGCTAACCACTTGGTGTACCAAGACATCTTCACTATCCCATATGCTAACAGGATGGTGAGTGGGATGCAAAAGGGTATCAGCATCATACAAAACAGGTTGAGCACGCTTGGCCATATAGCCTAGACCTGGGTTGCGAGTGCCTAGGATGTCCTTGTGCAAGTCATCGGTTGCCTTTTTAGGTTTCTTTGAAAGCATGGGAATAGTTTGTGTTGGCATGTTAAATCTTTGCAACATGTCTCTTGCAACTTTGTTAGCAGTTTTTAAACACACTATTTCATCTAGATAACTATCTGCTAGTTCCTTTTTCTCAGATAAAATCTTTTCCTTTTCAGATTGTAAAAATGCAATTGATTTTTCTTTTCCTGAAAGAGTGGATTTAAGCAAATCGTTTTCTTGCACAAGTTCAGCGTTACGCTTATTACGCTGAATCACTAGGGCTTGTTCCTGTCTAACTTTGTTTTCAAGATCAAGTTTGACCTTGTGGGTATCTAGACGACATATTTCTTGCTTGCATTGCAGAAGCTCATTTTTTAAGGTCTCGATTTCCAAACATTTTTCTTGGTTAACCTTAGCATGTCCGTCTAGTTGGGTTTGCAAGTCAGTTAAGATGGCAATCATAGAAACTTTATCAGATGTGTCAAGAGGATACCTTAGTGGAACATTTTGGGCTTCGGTAATTTCTTTTCGTGTATCTTGTCAAGAAGATATGGATGATACGGGATCGTATTGTCATCAAATCTCAGTCTCAGAGCGGAGTCTAATGGTTCTTCCTGGCGCATCTCCTGATCTCAACTGATACTCCACATTATCAAGATTTGATTGATCATTGGAGGTTGTACACCTCATTGACTGGATTGTTGGTTGCACTAATCGGATGACAAGTTGTGCCATGAAATGCGACTGCAGGCATTGGGGCCTTCATCCACGTCTAAGTCATAATGCATCCTCATGATTGGCTTGAAAACATGTTTTATTGTAGTCAGTGCCTGAGGTTGATCAATAAGGTGCTGAGGTGCATCCACATCAGCGAAGAGGAATGCTTCAGCTTCAGCATTAACACATCTCCTTTCTCTTTTGCTCCATCAGTAAAGCTTTATCTTTTGAAGTACTGAGAGTCCAGCTTTCTCTTGGGTTGAGTTCTTTACACTGCTAGCAACATGTCCTTCTCTCTGCAGTTGTAACATATCACCTTTCCCCCAAACCCCGCTCTCTTTACCTCGAGTACCTGTAATACATTATTACCTGGAGCCTTCTTCTGATTTTTTCACTAAATACTTATATAAAAACTGGTTTCAGTGGATAACCAATGTGACCATCAATGCACCGTAGCATGAGTCCTTGAGTTGGAGGAATTCGGAGCTGGTTGATTGGTGGGTGGGAAACTGCTTTTGGAAACCACTTAAGAGGCAATCTGATCATCAGGGCCATCAATTAGCGTCATTCGGAGAGCTTGGAGCAAGTAGGTTGAGGACTAGGAGTTAAGGTGATGAAAGAAGCAGGTGCAGATGTGTGGTGAGCAACATAGGCCAGTGGATCACAATATTGTAGGACTCTCCTGTTTCTTGGAGTCTTTTTGCATGAGGCTGTAGGCTTTGAGTAGAGTAAGATCTGAAATAGGTAGTGTTGAGATATCCATGTTCTGTTTGAATTAGTCAAATACTTATCCACAATAGGCCGGAAGGTTGTTGACAAACTTGGTGTTCATCTGATGGAGTTAGGAATGTTGAGTTGGAGTAAACCTTCATGTCATTCCAAGCTTGTGGAACGCACAAAGTAGGTATGAATTGATTCGTTTCCAATAGCACGGGAAAGCGTTCGTTACTCATCAAACAGATCTTCCCTTCCTTTGTTGAAGAGTCCTACCTGATCACTACATAAGCAACTCACATTTCCCAAATCTCCTTTGCAATGCTTGTTTGTTTAGGTTGTTGAAGATGTGTCTGGGAAGACCTTTGACTCAAGATGATTTCAGCTTGAGTAACAACCATCTCAAGATTTGTTTTCATCTTATTGAATTCAGAATCAATTTTCTTCCTCGGTGCAGTCACCAACAGTAGAACAGTAGTAGGCTGGTGGATCAGTGATCATAGGGTGAGGTGTAGGTCCATTCAGGAGGATGTTCCATATCAACTTGCAATTGGGTTTGCCTCGAACCTTGTACCTATGTATACTAATCTTCCAAGATCGTAGTCACTTTCAACCAACATAGGTGGACACGAGTATCGTACCCGCTGCATTTGTTTTTCATTGGATCCCGTATGAAGATACGGATCGCAAGTGATTGTGTTTGTTTTGTATGTGTTTATGTTGTTGTTGTTTGATTATTTGGTTCGGTTGGTGACATAAACTCCTAATGCCAGTTCGGTTCCCACTATAGAATGACTAGTTCGGTTCCACAAGACTTTTGTCGTTCAGTCCTCAAAGGATTGTGCTAGTTCGGTCCTTGAAGTATAAGCTGGTTCGGTCCAAACTTGAGAGTTCACTAGTTCGGTTCACCAAGACTTTCACTCGATCGGTCTTCAATGGTGTGAGCTTGTTCGATCCTCCTTGTGTTCCACTCGTTCGATCCAGCAAGAATTCCACTTGTTCGGTTTACCTTGAATTTCACTGGTTCGATCCTCCTTGTTTTCCACTCGTTCGGTCCACACAAGATTTGAGCTCGTTCGATCGCTGATGGTTGGCACTCGATCGGTTGTAACTAGTGTAAACTAGTTCGGTCTTCAAGGTATTTCACCAGTTCGGTTCCTTCACTTTTCGACGAGTTTGATACACGAATCCGATCACTCTTTTCTTGCAAAAGAAAAAACCGCCACTAATAACCTGTTAAAGTTCAATAAATCGCTGCAAGAAATGTTATTCGTATGAACAAGCAATAAGAACTCGATCCACGGCCACGAAAATAGATCAAAAACTCTTGTTTACTCTCTCTTTTTTTTAATATTCGAACCTCAAACAAGAAGAAAAAAATCTCGACTCCCTCTTTTTTTTTAATTCTTTTCGAAAAAAAAATGAACAAAAAAAATCACGAGATCGTTGATTGCTAACAAGATGGTTTGACTGATATTAGATTAAACATAAACCATCTTTGAATCAAGAATCAAAACAAACAATTAATCAAAACAAAGAAATCGAAACCCCCCTTTTTTTCGAAATCAAGAAACAATAAAACACAAACCAAATCAATTCATCAATCTTGTAGGCTCTTGATACCAATTGTTGGTTCCATGATCATTCATACAAACCTTAACAATGATGTGTAGAATCAAGATGCAGGAAAAATAAATACTTTATTGATGATTGAAAGAAAACCTTTTGGTGGCTAGAAACCCTAATAACAATATTGACTAGTTATGATGTCTAACCTAATTTTGACTAAACTAGGTGTATTTATCCTCTAAAGAGGATAGGCCCTAGGAGGCCTTTGTGGGCTTTTTGCATCTTGGCCCGTTTACATCATTAAACATTAATTATGTAATTAACTAATGAGCTATAAAATGCTAGTTTTCTTCAAGACCGAGATTCTCTTGTTAGACTGTGAAATTATGTTTCTAACATGTCCTCATCATAACAAGTCAAACCTTATACGTAATAAATAACTTGTGAAATTTGTATATATGTAGTACAGACATTATGGTGATATTAAGGAGTGCTCGAGTATAAAATTTTCAAGAATTTTATAGTAAATTCAAATTTTTTCAAATTATTATACTCAGCACTGTCTTATATATCCTCAAAAATTGAGTAGGGGGCATTAAAATGTTCCTAATAGTAATTTGTAACATTTTGTCCCCGCACGTTTAATCAATTGATATCCAACATATCAAGGGATTAACATTTTGGATAAGGGGAGAAAATGTGATTAAACTGAATCTAATTTGTACTGAAATGTGATCTTATAAAATGGACTCAATGCACTCAACACTTAGCATGTACTACGATTACGATGCACATGTTAAGAGGGAGCTTTTAGTGATGATAAAAAAACTCTCAAAGTGTAAATCTTTTAATATTTATATCAAACACTTTGATTGAACTTTTCAATAATTTTGGTTTTGATTGTGATGGAATACCCAAAAGACCGACCATGTACTTAAATTTATGGAGTTATAAGGTGGTTAGGCATAGGTATTCAAATCCCATGATCCAGCCAAAACCGGGGGGATCTACCTAGGGATATCCACTAGATAGTGTAGAAGTCCTTAGGTATGATACAAAAGGAGAAAAAGTGAGAATCGAGAAAAGTACCGACTGAGATAGAGCTAGTACTGTAACAAACCCAACAAGGTACTAGTTATGAAGTCTCGGTAAGCGCTAAAGGGGTTGAAGAATAAAAAAGAAATGTAAGGATAAAGGGTGTAAAGAAAGAAGCCCTTCATACACTTAGGCAAAAACTGGGTCAATACATAAACTATCGGAAACACTAAGCTGTTGTCTGACATTGAAGACCGTCATGGACCCAGTGACGCTATGCACAACCCTCCCTAGCTACTCAAGGTCTCTCAACAGACTCTTGTTTCACTTCTCATGGAGATTACACGCATTTCTGTTGACTTTCTCACTCCAAGTTAGTTGATATTGAAAAGGTGGCAGTCTGCTCCAGCCTCCGATCATTAAAACCCAAGTGCACTATTGAGTCTAGAGCCAAAAGAGATCATCCATAAATCTCATTAGGAAACTTGTCAAATTATGCTTGCTATGTCACACAATGTGAATAACAAGAGATATATTAAGAATTCCTACGCATTATCCTTGTGATTTTGCCAGAACGTTCAAGTGATATTTAAATATTCACAATGAAGATGGAAATCCTGCTTGAGCCAACATCAAACAAGCTCATGGTAGGTGACTTGTGCAATTCTATATGAGTCAAACTTGTTCCAGGTTATGAATTGACGATTGATGATGAATTTTTTAAATGATTAACACTCTCGATGTGTCACAAAACCACTTTAGCAAGTGACACGTCGATTGATTTTCAAATCAATTTTTCTATTTAATCGGTGAGACTTCGTGTTACTGGTTCACTCATACCGTGTTGTCTACTTTGAGACGCTCCGGTAATGAGAACGGCTAGTGCAGCTGCGAAACCCTGTCAAGGAGATTCCTC
Organism: Tanacetum coccineum; assembly: GCA_026074375.1. Lineage (NCBI taxonomy): Eukaryota > Viridiplantae > Streptophyta > Magnoliopsida > Asterales > Asteraceae > Tanacetum > Tanacetum coccineum. Next base: position 8,045 of record BQNB010057561.1, on the reverse strand, counting down.
GGAATTGTACCTGATCACAGGCAGTATTTATAGTGATCAACAAGGAATCGTGGTTATTACAACCGTATTTGATGAAGTGACAAAGACACTCTCATCCATAACTGTTGATTATCACTAACCTAAACCTGCAGGTACTCCCGACGATTGGTCCAGCTGATTCCTGACGAGTCATGATTCATAGCATGCTCATACCCGACCGACAGATATAAAGACGTCATGAAAGCTCAAGTACATGTTTCAAGACTTCTGCTACTCTGATACCTAACAAAGTGTTAAAGTTAAAGAACCTCAAGAAAGATGCATTATTAAAGCTTTTCAAGTTTACATATCAAGAAAGGTATGAGCATGTCGTTCTAGAAGTCACAAGTTCACAAGATGGCAAAGTTTACAAGATGGCGAAATGAGATTATGCTTGGTTGATGATGTCAAGGTGTTCAAGATTACATTTTCACATTCAAGTCAGGATAAAGGAACAAGCTCAAACCTAAAGTCAATGATCACTACATCAAATCACACGTTAAAGATTGAAGTTAAACGAGCTCAAGACTAAAGATAAAGCATAGTATGCTAGGTTTAAGTTTTTGTAAAATGGAGTGACCTCCCTTAGGGGAAGATTGTTAGGAACACGAAAGTGTCGGTCACTTCCATAGATAAGTATAGTTAGCTCGTTAAGTTAATTTTTGGAAACTTACTAGGCTAATTAGCTAAAGCCCATGGACAAACCCATGAAGGCCCAAGCCCAAGTCCACATGTAAGTATTTATACACCTCTCCATGCCTTGGAGAGGTGGTTGGTTGTTCATTTCTCACACATTAATACAAGTTCTCTTATATGTTTACTTTCTCTCTCTAAGTGTTCATCCAACCCACTCTCTCTCTCTCTAGAATCACCTCTCTTTCCCTCTCAACTAGTATGTTATTAGATTAGTCTTCAGCTTGTTTGAGACCATATAAGGACTTTTGTAATTTGTAGACAATGTTTTGAATGGCGGGATTGTGATTGTGTCCTTGAGGTAATGCCATGTAGACTTCCTCATGTAAATCTCCATGTAGAAAGGCATTATTGATATACAGTTGAGCAATGTGCCAATTATGATGAACAACAATGGCTAAGAAGGTTCTTACTGTTACCATTTTGTCTACTGGAGCAAAGGTCTCATTGTAATATGTGCCTTATTTTTGAGTGAATCGTTTAGCAACTAGCATGGCTTTGAATCTTTCCACTGACCCATCTGAGTTGTATTTGACTCTGATTACCAATCCTAATGGGTGATTTGTTTGGTAGAAGTGATGTAAGGATCCACTTATGATTGGATTCTAGTGCTTTTAGTTCCTTAGTCATTGCATCCACCCATCTTGGATCTTTTGAAACTTGTGAGTAGAATTGTGGTTTTACTATGGTGTTGATGTTACTTATGAAATGTTTATCTTGTGAGGATTTAATGTTTTGATAATTTATGTATTTTGAATAATGAAATTTAATGGTTGAGTTAAGAGTGTGTTTGGCTTTGTAAAGGTTTACATGAAAGTCTTTGAGTTTTGTTGGTAGTTTATGGTTTTGGTAGACTTTCTTAGTTGTGGTAGAGGAGGTGGTGCAGGTGTGGATGAAGTTGTTGGTGTGGTATGGATAGGTTCTGCATTGTTATCATTTGGTGGTGTGGAAGATGATGAGGATGTGGTTGATAGTGATGAGAATGATGAATTAGTGTTCAGAGGTGGTGATGTTAGATCAGTATTTATTGACTCAGTGTTTAGGGGTGGTGAGTCATTGGATGAGTTTGAGTTATTTGGTGTATGTTGTTCTTCAGTCTGTGGGATGAATGGGGTTGAAGATATTGATGTTGGTGGATAGTTGTTGGACGACACCATGAATGGAGTAGGAGTTAATGTTGGTAAGGCTAAGGCTAGTTTGTGAGCAAAAGGGAAAATATGCTCATGAAATCTGACATGTCTACTGACAAAGGTTTTGTGTGTTTTAGGATCATATAGGAAATAACCGTTTTGTGTTGTGAGATATCCAAGAAAGATATAGGGTATGGCTCTTGCTTCAAACTTGCCTGGTGTGTGTTGGTGTGCAAAGGCTTGGCATCCTATGACTCTGAGATTTTGAAGTGAAGGGGGTGTTTGGTATAGTATTTTATAGGGACTTTTGTTGTCAAGTGGTTTGCAAGGAAGTCTGTTAGTGATGTATGTTGCAGCAAGCAAACAATACCTCAAAAATGAATGGGAAAGTTGGCTTGAAACCTTATGGATCTTGCTACTTCAAGGAGATGTTTGTGTTTTCTTTCTGCTCTAGCATTTGTTGACGAGTGTTTGGACATGAGGTTTAATGTATTATGCCATGAGTTTTGAAAAAGTCAGACATAGAGTGATTTAAGAACTCTGTACCATTGTCAATTCTGATTGTTTTGAGAGAAGTTTGAAAGTGATTTTGAAAGTAAGCATGAAACATTTTGGTGTTTGAGATTGTATGATGTTTTAAAGGTAATAAGTAAGTCCATGTTTCTCTTGAAAGATCATCTACAATGGTTAGAAAATAGTGACATTTGTTCACAGTGGGGTGTTTGTATGGTCCCCAAACATCAACATGAATTAGTTCAAGCAGAAATTTTGCATTAGAATCACTATGAGAGAATGGTAAAGCATGTTGTTTTGCTAAAGGATGAATATTACAACTGTGGATATTATAATCTTTTAGAACTGAGATTGACTTTATTTGTTCTAAAACAGAAAATGAAGGATGTCCAAGTCTTAAATGCCAAAGAGCAACATTGTTGGTATTGATGGTGAGAATGGTAGAGGTGGAAGCTTTAGGTTCTTGTTTGATGATGTAGAGTCCATTATAGAGGCTGTCATGGGCAATTCTCTTGTGGTGGTCCTGAAAATAGCAGGCAAATGGTATGAAGAGAATGGAAAGAGGTAAATGTGTCCCTAGTTTGCTCATGGATAATAGGTTATAGGTGTAACACCTCCAAAAATAGGTCGCAACGGAATATGTTTCCGGGAGCGTTACTTCATAATACCATTGCATAAGACATGAGAGAACGACCTCTAAATGTGTCATTTAAAAAGTAATCTTGTATTGTTTAGACTCCAATGCACATCAAGTATGTCAAGTGTTCACCTCAGAAAAACATGTTTAAAAAGTGTCAACATAAAGTTGGTGAGTTCATAAATTTTTATAAGTATAAATGTTGAACCAAAGTTGTGTAAAGTATGCATGACCATTCAATCCTTGTATGTTCGCCAAAATGTATGTATGAATGTTGGAATTCAAAGAGTTGTAAAGTATGCATGACCATTTCAATCCTAAATAGTCACAAAAAGTTAAGTATAGTTGGACCACCATTGTTCAAGTATGTATTGCCATTTTATTTAAGGCAACACAAATATTCATGTGTGTATATAACAATGATTACGATTACTTTAAGTTCATGGAACTGCTGCGTAGACTCATATATATGCCACTTTATTCAAGGCACCATAAGTGTTCATGTTCATGTAAATGTTTTGCTCCGACATGCTATAACTTTCGTTCGTTCAGTGATAGCTAATCACCCGAACGGGGCTGTCACACCCGAATAGATCTATTTTATAACATTCGTGCTTACCCTCCAAGTAATTCACAGTTCAACCTGCTTGAGCTTATCTGTAATCATTTGGGTAAAAGTAAAGTAATGTCCTTGTTTTCAAAAATAAAATAAAACAAGCAATGTATTTCATCCCAAAATAAGTAATTGAGTATGTAGACCAGTTTGTAAAACGAATTATAAATGCACATGTAATAAATTCAAACCAATCATGTAAATGAATTTAGTAACAAGCATGTTCTCACCCTAAAAGTTGTAAAGTATATGCAAAACAAGTAAAACGTGGGGCTATAAACTCACCTTGAGTGAATAGATAACAAGTATTTCAAATGTGTGAATATACGTCACGTGGGTTTCCGAATGCATCCTAATTAATTATAGGTCGTATGAGTACTAAGTTCTTCGAATAACTAACACCGTATATAATTGCATATAGCTACATCACCATCTAATTGTATTTGTGAAATAATATTTAAATCGTGTTTGATAAATAATAACCCCGTATTTGTACCCGTATAATCGCATAAATAGTTCAATCGCCTTTGTAAAATAATATTTATAAAGTTTAAATCATGTATAAATATTATTTTAGTGATTCTAAAATGTTTCGCAAATTTTTTTATTAAAAATGAACCAACACTATTCACGTTAGGAAATAGTGCACAAGTATAAAATAGTGCGTATCTTTCTCGTTTTAAGTCCGTTTTGTACGTTCTTTATATCCACGCTTTCGTATATATCAAAATAATACATTTTAATATTTCTAGTCCTCTGATGAACAGTACTTTTACTATTCATGCACTTTTATAAATTTAATTAGCGTAGTCTCGTAAAAGTCGTATCTTATTCGTTTTAACTTCGATTTTAGTGATTCTTTCGAGCACATCTTCATAATTAAAAGTTCTATCTAAGTATGATAATTTCCAAAAATCTTCTGAGATGATCATTAATTGATTTTTATAAAATTACTTTTATAAAAATACTTTTTATATAATTAATTATCGTAAACTTGCAAATAGCATAACTTCTTTGTTATAGCTTGGTTTTTCGATTCTTTATATGCCTACGATCCTTGTAACATGTAGTATTTCATAAAATATAAAATAAATACTTTATTTTCGAGATTAAAACAGAATGTTTATGATTTTTACATAAAATGTGTTTAAAACTTGTTTTTATAAGTTTTTAGCTTAGTTAATTTGCTACAAGTCCTTTAGTCCATCATTTGTCCAAGTAATGTTCATGATAACAAGTTCTTAACCTCAATATATCATATGATAAAGTATTTCAAACCATGATCAAGTGTAAAAATTCATTTTACATGTTAATATGTTTCTTAGATGGTGATTTACTACATAGACATTATATACATATAAAATCACAAATATAAAGAGTTTAGGGTTTTTAGATGACCTTAGAATGAAGTATGATGAAGAGAAACAAGATCTAAACCCTAACTTATCAACAAAACCCAAGCTTCCAAATCAAAAAAATCCTAATTTCACTTGAAACTCTAATCTTGAACCTTTCTTGTTTAACCCTTTTAAACACTAAACCAAGCCTTCAAACCTTCTTGTAATACCTTAGATATGATGTTAGAATACTTGAATATGTGTTAAATAAAATTGTATGGATTGTTTAAGGGGTTTTGAGTTTGGCCGTGGCCTAAGAGGAAGAAACAAGAGAGATTGTATTATTTTCACAAAGGAAAATGTGTTGTGTGTTTTAACTATGAGTCTTGCACTCCTTTTATACTACTAGAACCTAGTTGAAATCAAGACCAAGTGCATTATTAGAAAGCCAAGACCAAGGAAACATAGGGAGTGAAATAAGGAAGAAAAATGGTCAAGTTACTAGTTATGGTCTAATCACAATAAGTCTAAGGATTTGTACAAGTCCTAGTTGATAAAATATGTGCTCTTTGTCCCCTAGGTGAGCAATATACACGAAAATTAGGAGAGGGAGGTGACTAAGATGTGTCTTGATATTTTGTGTTGATATTTTAGTGTAACTTGTAGTTTTAAATGTGTAGTTTAAGTGTAGAAGTATAAACTTGTAAAGTGTTGGTTTTGGTTTAATTCGTATATATAGAATTCTGCCTATATGGTATCATGGGTGAAGTTTTATAAAACTTTGAGTATTGGGTATACAAATTGGTATTTGTTGAAGCGTAGATAAGTTTTGGTGGTTCCGGGTATCCTTAAATGTATTTTATCGCGAAACGTAAACACTTTACGTGACCAATAAAAAAATAAAATATGGAAAGTTAATAATTATCCTCCAAATAATCATATAACACTAGTTTGACATAAACTTTTAATTGTTTGATGTCCGTTTACGTTGAATGTTGATTTTTAGTTTACGCGATTTAGCTAAACGTTGGAAATTTAAAGTGAACGCGTAAAAGTTTAAAATAAATAATTGGATGTTCATTGATGTAAAAAGGTGTGAAAATATGAGTTGTTACAATAGGGGAATGAGGGGATGTAAAGTACATCGTGTAGGGTGATTGCTGAGTTAGTGTACACTGATCCAGTTTGTGTGACAAGTGTGTTTTGACCATTGGGTAAGGTTACATAGATAGGTTGTGTGCAAAGTTGAATATTGTGCATTAAGGTGATTGATATGCAAACATGATCATCTAGCTGAGAGTAGTGTTCTTGTAATTCTTTCCATAGATCACAAGCAAAATTGACATAATTCAGTGAATTACCTATCTGTTCATTAATAGTGTTTAGAATCCAAGATATGATCATATCATTTGTTATTTCCCAAATTTCCCTATGAATTGAATCAATTGCAAGTTCTTCATATTCACCAGTAACAATCTTGAGCTTATTTTTAGCATTCAATGCTATCATCATTGATCTCTTCCAAGATCCATAGTTATTAGACCCTGTGAGTTTCTTTGAGATCAAAATCAAACCAGGATGATCATGTTGATGTAGAAATAGTGGGTAATTAGGGGAATTTGTGTCATCATCATTGATTGATGGTATTGTCGTATTTGTGGTTTGAGATTGAGTAGAATTCACCATGTTTAAAGGTTGAATTGACCTTTAAACATGGTGAATTAATCAAAATGTTTCAGATACACCGGAAAAGATGATTGGGGTTAGTTTTTTTATCAGAATTTATTAGAAAGTTGTTGTGGTTGTTAGGATGTTGTTAAGAGCCCATGTATGGATCTGATACCATAATGAACAAACAAAGAGAAATGTGAAATGATTATTTCATTACTTAGTAAGAAATGAAGAATTACAACTGCCCTTCATAGGCGGGAAAACAAAAACTAACTAACTTTTAAACTAAGAACGGTTTGACCTTTGTTGACTTTCTACAAACTAACTAGTAAAACAAGAATTACATAAAACTACAATCTAATAAGCTTATGTGATGATGTAAATAGTTGGAAGAGATTATAGTATTGATGATCTTGGGAGTGTTCTTGGCTGTGACCTCACTGCTACTCTGTTCTTCTTCTTTGTTATAGCCATTAAATATTTTATGAATCATTCAGCTAAAACTTAAAACCTAAAAAGAAAACAACACCTTTTGTATATTGTGAATGAACTGATCGTTTTTAAAGGAATAGTGAAATAGGCTCGAAATGTATGACGGGTTGGTTTTATATGGATCCCCGGTCACCTTCTAGTTACCCAAAATGCTAAGGTGTAACATGTTTTTTCTATGTTTCCTAGAAAAGAAAAGAGGAAAGAATAACAAAAAAAAATTTTACTACAACACATTTCTACCTAGAATGCGATACTTGATTCCACGCACATCTAAATTAATAAAAGAGTTTGTGACTTGTAGAACTAGACAAAAATGATACATTTCTGATCAATAACAAACATAGTAAACTTTGAAACATATTTATTAACTTTAACTTTGTTTTTATTTAGTGAATCCTAGAATATTTTCTAATCTAGAGTTCTGTTTGTGATTATATGGAGTTGTATCAAAAATAACTTTGTATCACCACATTATATATTAAGAGAGTTTTGAATATGTAACCTTTAGCCAATTTTAGTAACCAAGTCCACAGATTTATTACATTGTACTTGTCAGTAATTTATTGGTTTTCGATTAACCAAATTTAGCTAGTATTAATGCATGATTAAATATTTAAGCAATGTTAGGCTCACATAATTTTTACAAACAAAAATTCACACCTACATGTGGCATATGTGGTGTACCAATTAGATTGCATAAAGTTTTCTCTTTCTTACTTTTCAATTTTCAAAATCAAGTGACACATGTAAGTGTGAATATAGTTTTGTAAAAATTATGTGAGTCTATCATTTCTCTAAATATTTACTATATGTAACTAGGATTTTGTTAGAGGTTGACAATTTGTGTTCATAGCTTTTATTGTATAAGGTGGTGTTTGTTTTTTCAGAAATACCTCTTAACAACATCTTAATCTGACTCATTCAGACGCGGTCAGACATTT
>BQNB010057560.1:0-34416 GCA_026074375.1 Tanacetum coccineum | reverse complement strand
ATGAGAAGAATTTAATTCAGGTGATCAAGATTCACACAGACTACAATGTTGCAGATCTTCTCACAAAGGCATTTGATGTTAGCAGGTTTAACTTTTTAGTTGCAAGCATTGGTATGCTTAATCCTTAGAGCATGGATTAAGGGGAGATTAGTTGTGTTAATTCTTAAAGCATGGATTAAGGGGAGTTTATACACATATGATGTTTGAGTTGGTATTGTAAAGTAAATATGATGCCAAGTTATTTAATACTGTTGGGCTTAGTTAATTTTGTCGGGTGAAACTTTGTACAGCTAGTACACAACGTTACTACTGCTAGGCTCAGTTAGTGTTGCTGTATATGTGAATTGGTGTAGCTGATAATACACATAGAAGCTTTGTTTGAGGGAAGGCTATATGGAACTATGTGTATAAGTGCAGCACATTATACATCATGGATGCTTAGAATGGAGTGCAAGAGCTGCCAAGTGATGAAAATGGGTTTATTCTGGTAACTGATACTTAGTACTGCTAAGCTTAAAAGTTAATACTGTGAGTTATTATAAGCAATATGCAAGATGTTTTAGCTTGTGTTACTTTATGTTTGGAACTAACATTTTGTAGGATTAGAGCTTAAAGGTTATTTGATTAATAATGGACATGCTAATTTGGTGTGAATGCTGGTGACTTTGTTAATATTGCTGATGTTTCACCTGTTGGTTTTCACCACATAACAAATGGTCATCAATTCACCATGTCTAACAGACAAGAAAGAATTGGCTATTCTAGGGCAAACGGAAACTGGTAAAGAATTCTTAAATTCGTTGATGGCTGGTAGTTTGCCAAAAACTATACGTGCAAAAGTTAGTACTGCTAGTACAAACTTAGTACCGCTAGCCTAACTTAGTGCTGCTTGATACCAGTTACTAAGTTAGAGGCATAACAGATTTTCCTTAATTAATTATATCCGTTGAGATATTTCCGCCAACAACTTGCATATAGGGGTCTATGATTTGGAAAATTCTTGATATTTCTTTTCCTTATAAGATTTCTTCCTTAAAAAGATTCAAGCTTATTAAAGTCGCATCAAATCAAAAAACCTATGGCACTTATCGTAAAATCTCAATTAACTTTAACAAAACCCTCATATTACCTCATCAACGATCTTAAACCCCCAAAAAAATAATCTTTTTCATCAATCACTCACTAAAACTGATTTGAATTTGTCGATCAAACCCAATATGGTAAGCCCTTTGTGAAAAGATAGATGATAATGCAAAGTATCATCAAAAGTAAGACTTCCTCTCTACCTGTTCAGTCAACTATGCTCTCACTGTAAGTCCTACTATCTATGCTTCTTATATTAAACAGTTTTGGAACATTGCTACTTCCAAAATAATCAACTATGTGAAGCAAATACATGCTATTATTGATGGCAAGGCTGTGGTTATATCAGAATCATCAGTGAGAAGTGATCTTCTCTTTAATGATGAGGATGGGTGTCACTTGCCTTAACAAATGATAGAAAATTTTTGAAAACCATGCATTGATAGGATATGAACAACTTTTCAACACAACTTACTTTTCAAAAGGGTCATTCTCTCCACAATGGAAATGCCTAATACATACCATCCTTCATTGCATAAGTTCAAAATCAACTGCTTGGAATGAGTTTTTAACTACTTTGGCTTCAGCAGTTATATGTTTGGCAAAGGGTCAAAAATTTAATTTTTCTAAATTAATTTTGATGGTAATGTTCCGGAACTTTGGATTCAAAGAAGTTTAAATATATCTAAGGTTTTTTTACACTCTTTTTGAATAATCACTTAAATGATTACCCGAACCTTTTTAATGATACATAATTGACACCATGCCAACTAAAACGGTTTTCTCAAATATGGCAAGGAAAGTGTCAGATTTTTTTTTTTTTTTCAGGCAACATTACTCTACTTTTTGCCTCTATGTTGGTGCAAAACCAAGCACCTGAGGGTGAAGGTTCAGCAGTACACCCTGAACCCCAACCTACACCCTCTACCTCACAACCAAATGTCCCACAACCTCAAATTGCATCACTTCACATTGAAACATCTCAAATTGTTTTTCATGAAGCTCACATTGAGAAAATTCTCCCATCTCCATCTACTTATCAAAGAAAAAGAAAGACTCAAAAACATAAGAGAACCAAAAAAGATACTGAGTTACCTCAGACTAGTGTATCTCTAGACAATGAAGCAGATGAGGTTGTCCATAAGGAGGGGGTAATAGTGTGGAAAGGGCTATCACTGCTGTTGCTAGCTTAGATGCAGCACATGACAGTGATAACATAATTAGGACTCAGACCACGGCAATGCCTAATGTTGACATTCCTCAGGGAATGGATACAGGTGGTAGTCCCAGGTGCCAAAATACCATGGGGGTACTCCTGCTCAGACTAGGTCTGAGAGAGTACTTGAACAACACAATGAACCACCTATCTCAGAAGGTCATACATATGGAAGTGGGGAGGGCAGTATGGAACAAACTTTTGAATTGACGGATAATGTACCATCTACACCCCATGATTCACCTCTCCCAAGAGGTTACACACCTAAAAGTGATGAGGGTAGAATGAAACTAGATGAATTGATTACTCTGTGTATAAAATTGTTAAAACAGGTGCTTGACTTGGAGAAAGAAAAGGATATTGAAGTTGTGGAGATCCTCAACCTAAAGAAAAGAGTCAAGAGATTGGAAAGAAAAAGAAAGTCAAACATCTCACACCCAAGAAGGAGGAAATACAGAAAAGTTGAAACTTCTTCTGATAATGATTTAGATGAGGAGGATGCATCCAAACAGGGGAGGAGAAGTGACAAGTTAGAGCCAATGTTCAATGATAAGGATTTTGAAGAGCTTGATGATCATATTGAAAATGTTGAAGAGGAGACAGTTGATGCTGCTGCAACTGGAGTTAGTACTGTTAGTGCACCAGTTAGTACTACTGGTGTAAGTATTAGTACTGCTAAACCAAGGACTCCTCCTACAACAACAACAGTCTTTGATGATGAGAATGTCACTATGGCAATGGCTCAGACATTGATAAAGATGAAGGAACTGAAAGCTAAGGAGAAAGGAGTAACTATTACAGATGTAGAAGACTCTTCTAGAATTGTCAGACCTGTTAGATCATTTACTACACTTCAATCTCTTCCCACCATTGATCCTAAAGACAATGGTAAAAGTATACTGGTTGAAGAAGAACCTGTGAAAATCAAAATAAGAGATCAAGGTGATTTGCATGTTCAAGCAGATGCAGAGTTAGCTCAAAGACTGCATGAGGAAGAATTAGCAGAGTTGGAAAGAGCACAACAGGAAAGACAAAGGCAAGAAGATAATACTAATGCTGCTTTAGCCAAAGAGTTTGATGAAATTCAAGCCAGAATAGATGCTGATCATGAACTGGCTGTAAGACTAACACATGAAGAGCAAGAAAAGTACATAATTGAAGAAAGGGCAAGATTATTAGCAGAATTCTTTGATCAAAGAAAAAAACAATTAGCAGCAGCAAGAGCAGAGGCAATAAGAAACAAACCACCTACAAAAACTCAAGTCAGGAACAGGATGATTACTTACCTCAAGCATATGGGTAAGTACACTCATCAACAACTAAAGAACAAGAATTATGAGGAAATTCAAAGATTGTATGAAAAAGAGAAGAGGTGGATTGATGACTTTCAGCCAATGGATACATAAGCTATTAAAGACAGTGAAAAGAATGTTGACAGCAGTAGCAAGCTAGCTAGGGGAAGTAGAAAGAAAACACTTGCCAGAAAAAGAGTAGGTGAAAAGAAAAGTGAAGAAAGTGCTAAAAGCAAAAGCTAGAGGATGTTGCTGAGGAATAAGAATCAGCAAAGAGTGATGAAGAAGCAGTTGCAGACTATGAGCATGAAAAGGAAGAATTAAGAATGTGGTTAATAGTTGTTTCAGATGAAGAAAAGACTGTAGATCCAAAGATTTTGTCTACTAAATACCCTATAGTTGATTGGGAATCTCAGAACTTAAGGAATGTTGATATGGAAGATCTACATGTTTATAGGATAATTAGAGCAAATGGGAATACTAGTTATCACAAATCATTATCCAGTATGCTCAGGATATTTGATAGACAAGATTTGGTAGATTTGCACAGATTGGTGATGAAAAGGTTTGAAGACACTACTCCAGAAGGTTACAATTTGTTGCTTTGGGGAGATCTTAAAGTAATGTTTGAACCAAATGCAGAGGATGAAATTTGGAGTAATCAGCAGGATTGGACTCTAATTAGCTAGAAATTGTATGAAAGTTGTGGAGTTCATACATTACTAATGGATGGTACTTTGACTAGCTTCAACATGTTAGTAGAGAAAAGGTATCCTCTTATCAAGGAAATGCTGCAAAAGATGTTGAACTGGAAGCTAGAAGCTGAAGCTGAGAGCACAATGGCATTTGAGCTTCTCAAGTTTATCAAGTCACAGCTAGAAGAATGAAGAAGTGTTTGGATACATCCTCCTAGTGATCAAGATGCTTATACTAAAGAAACTTGATAATTAACATAGTGAATATCAAGTTTAGGGGAGGATTGTTAGGAATTATGGACTTCTACAACTTAGTACTGCTGATTCAATTTAATACTGCTAGCTTTGGAAGTTAGTACTGCTGGTTCAACTTGATGTTGTTATTGAAGAACTTAGAAAATAGTCTAAGTCATTAGTGCTGCTAGTTATAATAGTTAGGCTGCCGAGTACAAATGTTAGTACTTTGCCAGTTTAGTAGTACTGTTAGTTAATATTTTGTACTATAGTATTATAAAAGTTAGTAACTACTAAAGTGATTTACATGATTATATAGTGATAGATATGCATGATTACTTGACTAGCTATTTGTAGCCAAAAGGGTTTCCTTAGTGTATAAAAGGAACCCTATGGCATAGTTAGAGACATTAATCTTCATAGAAAACACATATCTCATAGTTAGAATATTTGCAATCAATATATTCAAGTTTAGTATTCATTGTTCTTCTTAGTATTGCAAGTTAGATTCCGCATAACTTGTAGTATTCACAATCATTGTTTCTCATATAGTTAGTTTGGATTTATCCAAGTTAACTAAGCTTTAACAAGCTAAAGAAGATCCGTTTCATTGGGACTTCACATTAACCATATCGAAAAACCCTAAACCAAATCAAACCCTAATCAAAACCCTAAAACCCTAAACCTTAAGTTTGTGTACTTAACAAGCTATAAGCCATAAGCTGTTATAATATGATACTTCAATAAGCTCATTTGTCACTTTTACAAGCTTAAAAACTAATCCTAAAAGCTAAAACCCATCGAGTTAATCTTTTTAAACCAAACATGCCCATTTTGGATTTTTAAGCTCATAAGCTCTTTTCATAAGCTTCAAGCTCGTAAAACTTACTTATTTTAGCTTATAGTAATAAGCTATAAGCTGCAAAATGAATTTGGATTTCCAAAATACAAAGATTATGGAATTTGGACTAAAACGCAAAACATTTCATGCATAGGGGTATATATTATAACTTTTGAAATTATTAAACTTTCGAGCCAAAAATGTAATTATCCTAAAGTTAAACTTCAGGTTTTGTTTTGCCATATTTGAAAGTTAAGGGTTAAATGTTTTAAAATCATATATAAAGGGATTAAATTTGTAAATACATATATATATATACCAAGGGTATATATTGTCATATTCATATTCTCAAGGGTATAAAATGTAATATTTTTATATTAATTATAAATATATATATTTAAATATAATAAGACTCAATTTTATTAAAGCCCGACACATTTGTCGTTATCATTCGTCGATCGAAACACTATAGAACAATTATGTTATACATAATTTATCATCCTCTAGCTTTTGAAGAAGCTTAAAGAGATAAAACCTATCATTAAGTCTATAAACGTATCACGTTACTATGGAGTTTTATGGAGGGATTTTTATTTGGGTAGATATCGTTTTGATGAGTGCTTGGAATTTACGATTTAAAGTGTCCTAACTCCTCAAACGTTTACTACATGACCTCTGGATTATGATAGCCCGAACAGTGATACGATATTTTCACAAGTTAATAAACCAAAAATATTTACGTTAAACTTTATGAAATAAAGTTTTGAAATATAAACAATCAAACTAAGACTTGACATATTATCCCAGGTTGCATGACGAGGCTGTTTACTTCCATTTGAATTAAATTTCAAATCAATCAACTACCTTATCAAGGTGAGTTCATAGTCCCCACTTTTACCATGTTTTACAAATCCGGAGTAGATACATGCTGAAAAACCATTCAATAACAAGTCATTTTCCAACTGTATGCTATCCTGATATATTGTTGCAATAAGTTTTTACCTCCACTAGCCAATATCATTTAATCATAGCCATTAATCACTTACGATGGAACGTCAGAATATTGTGAATAATCTATTAGGATTGACGAATCCAGTTTGTGTTTACCTTACATGAGGTAATCAAACCCCTATATTTGAGAATATTGGGTAACTTTGGTATGTTTAACCTATCAAAATACATTTGTTCCTCAATAATGTCACCTTAGGTGATTTCCATGTTAACGTTTTTGTGTCCATGAGCTTAGGGCAATATACTGCATATTCCCTGAACAATTGTAATTGTACAATTATTACCACTTATGATGACTTGTATTCAACCATTTCATTACAAACCTATGAATTTCACTTAGCCGTTGTGTTAACCCTTTTAGCATGTTTATCTCAGGTAATTGAGCAACCTATGGCACGGAGTGGCATTGGACTTGAGGACGTCCAAACTTGTTATCATTCAAATTCTATGTTTTCATATGTATTTTGGGACCTCCTTTTGTAAAATTCTGAAATAATATTGAATGATAACTAAATTTTCCAAAACATCTCTTTTGAGTCGTTTTCTATGATTATGACTGTTGATTCATGAAGTAATACCCCAATTTAGCTTTCGCTGCTATATGTCAAATAAGGGGGTGTTACACATTGGTGTAGCAACATATGATGTTGTTTTTAATTGAGCAATTCACTTTCTACAGTATTAACTGATACTGCTGTTTTAGAAATATTTTGTCTAGCAGTATTAATTGATACTAAGCCAAACTTCATTAGTACTACTCTTGGAACTAAGTTCTTTTTAGCACAGGGGTGAGTCTTTTTAGCAAAGTTTTGATGATTCACCCTTTGAGCATTGTTCCAAACAGGTTTTACCATCCTTTGATTTTGAAACTGTTTTTGATGGTAATTGCAATCAACTTGCAAATGATTAAAGCTTCCACACAGATAACAGGCCTTATTAAACATCTCAAAATTGCTTCCTAGTTTTTGTGACATCATATTATTCCAGTTTCTTTGATTGCCTCTAGGAATGTGAGTGTTTTGCCTATGTTGCTGGTATGTGCTTAATTACACATACCTTTTTCCATTAAAAATGGACTTAAATGACCAAAAACAGACAAAAACTGCCAAATATATGTTTGTTTTGCAATTGTATTGTGCAGGAAACGGATATCACACAAAAGGACGAAAAACAAAGCCAAAACAACAAAACTGACCACGGAATGGAAAAGTGTGTGAAGACAAAGCCAAATCGAAGCCAAAAGTCAATCATGTCAAAAAGTCATCAGAAAAGTCAAACAGTCAAAGTCAAAATCAACCCCGACAAAATCAGAGTCAACTCCGAGAA
This sequence comes from Tanacetum coccineum, assembly GCA_026074375.1. NCBI lineage: Eukaryota > Viridiplantae > Streptophyta > Magnoliopsida > Asterales > Asteraceae > Tanacetum > Tanacetum coccineum. The sequence continues at coordinate 26,718 of BQNB010057560.1, read as the reverse complement.
ACTGAAGCAGAAAAGACAACTTGAGGGAATGAAATTGCCAAATCCCAAAGTTATATTACTAAGATAAAAGGACAAGGGCTGAAAGTGCAATTTAAGTGAAATACAACTTTAGGGGGCATTCCTGCCAACCCCCTAACCTTGTATTATTCAAGGACTACATTTGCAATAACACTTATAACACTCACGGACTGAAGTTGACAAACCCCAAAGTTTAAACACTACAAGGACGTGTGATGCAACTACACATATATCTCTCAGGGACCAATTGTGACTTTTCCCAAAACTTTACCCTTTCCCCCCAAAATTAAACACAGATAAACCCTAACCCTAACCTTTTTTCCCGCCAATGCTCAAACCCCATTTTTATTCACGGGATACCCTCCCCTCTTTCCCAAAACACTCAATCTCCACCCTTTACCCAGACAAAGCCTAAACCCCCACTCCACTATCACCCCCATTGCCAAGTTGGCAATCCCACAATGATCAAAGCAAAATCAAGGGCTCGGATTGCTTAAAAAGAAACACAAGTTATGTTTGATGGCTGAGATGATTTTGGGAACTCTCTCACAAAAGAAACACAAGTAACACAATGCAAAGGAGACCTAGCAGCGTATAAAAAGAGAGAAGAACTAGGAGAGTAGTAGTTAGTTTTTTCTAGTTTTTGAAGTTTACTTATGTAATTTTCTGTTAAATTTCCTTTTGCAAGTATTTTAAACTTTCTTTTAGTTGTAAGTTTTTCCAACGTTTAATAAAAGTTCAAGTTCCCTTTTTAAAATTCCTGTGTTAAGAAAAGTTACTGTACAAGTGCTTATTGAAGTATGGTTTTGAGCTTTTTGGATGATGAGTCTGAAATGGATGGACTTATGGGTTTAAAAAGCTAATTTGAGCTTGTGATTACTTTCTGTAAAAGCTAAGGACCAAGGTTTTACTCAATCACCTTCTTATGATCAATGTTACTGTCCTACTTGTTATCTTGGCTTATTTCAGCTTATTTTGCATCTTATTAACTTATTAATTCATAGACTAGCTATAGAAATCATTTTAATGAGTAAATCAAAATTTAAGTTAAAACTACTCATTTATAGTTAATACTGCTTGTTAGCTTTTCTCTCTAATAAGTGCTTGTTGTTCCTTAATTCTAGCTTATTTGTCTATCATAATCATAGTTTATCATATGTTTTCAGATTTCATAACCTTAATTGGTCTAAACTAGTGTAAATCTTTAAACTCAGAAAGTAAAGGGGTGTTTGGCACAAGGCCAAAATGGGTCAATTTGGGTTCTGTTTTGGGTTGGGGTCTATGAATCACTTTCAACTAGCTATCCTAGGAAGTACTAATCTGTTTTAAGAGGTTGTTAGGATTTAGAATTCAATTTCAAGGTGTCTTGTACCAATAGCTTGAATATGCTGAATTTTAGGAGTGTAAATTAGTTAATTTGTGCTAGGTTAGGGTAAGTGCTAGTTGCTGCTAATTTACCACTTTTCTTGGAGTCATTTGTAGTACACAAAGTATTAGTAAAATGTCCTAAGTTTAACATTCATTGTTTTTTTTTATCTGTCAAGTTTTTTTTTCCTTTGTCAGAACTGCCATTGCTCAAGCCTAATTATCAGATGGTAGTTGGTGTTTTCAGTTTAATAAATTTTGTGCATAAGCTCTCCATGAGCCATATTTAATCTGTTTTAACTAATTTTTCAGTTTTGAGCTTATATGCCAGCTTATTTATAAGCTGGCTTTTTAGCCTTGTAAAGAGTAATTGCCCTGGTGCACAACAGCCACCTTTTCAGCTCTTTTTCTTAGCTTATCTTTGTTCCAAATTTTGTTTTCTTTGCTTTTCTAGTAAGCCACTTGTGCTGGCTTTAAGCCCATGTAAGCTATTAAGCCAAAGGACCCCTCTAAGTGGCTTAAAAATAAGCCACAAAGAGTGTCCCCAGGCTGTGGGTCTGCCTATTTGTGGCCTATAGCTTATTTTGATTTTCTGGCTTTTTTGTCCAAAATAAGTTTAGATTGCTTTTTCTTAAAGTGTTTTATGTCCTCTTTTCCTTTTTCTAGCTTATAGGTTCTTAGCCGTTTGTCTGGTGGCTTATAAATAAGCCCAAAGTAGTCACCTTGTCAGTTTTGCATACCCATATTCTGTCAAGAGCTTATAAGCTTTTTGCTCATTCCCTTTTGCTTATTTCAGCTTGCATTTGCTTATTAGGTGTAATTAATAATATTTTTTGCTTATTTTTCTTCTTAAGTTGCTTATTAAGTTTGAAAATCCCAAAAGAAAAAAGCCTTTAAGCCCTTTGTACACTTAAGCATTCTGTCCTGCCTAGCTTTTTCAATAAGCTTTCATAGCTCATTTTTGATTCAAAAGGATTAAATTTACTTGTTTCTAGTAGCTATTAGGTTGGGCTTTTTAGTGGAAAAGCCCTTTTTGCCTTATTAATCTGTTTGGTGGCTTATTTTTAAGCTTAAAATAGCCATCTCAGACTGTTTTTCAGTTAGATTTGGCTTAAGAGCTTATTTGCTTAATTTTGCTTTTCTGTTGCTTATTTTGTGCTCATTTTGTTTATGCTTGTTTATTATGTTGGCCTTAAGCCAATCTTAGCTTATTTAGTTTAGTTAAAGCTTATTTGAACTTATTAGCTTATTAACACTTTAAGGATTAGTGAAAAAGTTAAGTCTGTCGAATTAAAGCCCTTGTTCCAGCTTATTTATAAGCTTTTGTCAAAAGCCTCAGTTGTATAAAGTGCTTATCTTTTTGGGCTTAACAAGTTTATAAAAAAAAATTTGAAAAAAAATAAAAGGGGAAGGCCAAGGACCCGGGTGAGCAAGACTCGAACCCGGGACCTCAAGCCCTCAACCCTTTATAAACTCTACACACACTACCGCTGCGCCCTTGGGTCTTTTCTGTTAGACCCTTGGGCGCTTTGGTATTTAAAGGGGTTTTGACCCTTTAAGCCTATAAGCTGTGAGGGCTTATTTGACAGCTTATTTGATAAGCTGTGCGACCTAGCTTATTTTTCCTAGGACCCTTGTCACTTTAGCTATTTTGTGTAAATTTTTCAGATTTTTTTATAAACTTTTAGTATTTTTTATAATTTATTTTCTTTAAAAACTTTAAAAAATCATAAAAAATAAAATATTAATCAGAAAAATATAAATCTTTTTTCTAAAATTTTCTTTTTTTATATATTTTGTAGGAAAAATATAAAAGTTTCTGTAGAATTAATTTTTCAAAAATTTACTTTTTAAAGAACGGGATTCGTTCCCGTTCTTGTCTTGACTCGTTTTTGGGTCAAACGACCTCCGTTTTTAGTCTAGTTTTTTTTAAACTTCATTATTTGTCATTTAGAATCTAATTTAGCTTTTAAATTTGTTTTAGGGTTTAATTTGCAAAATTTAGGTTTTTAGCCCTCGTTTTTCGTGCCCGTTTTAGGTTTTAGGTTATATAGCTTTCGTTTTTAGGTTTTATTTATTCGTTTTTGCATATTTAACTTGTAGAAATAGAAAACCAATCATAATCTTGTAATATTCAAACATCGTTTATCAATCCGTTATTTGATTTTCCATTCAAGCCTCGTTGGGACTTAACGACCCGGGAACTCATACTTCCGGTTACATATATATTTTATTTTTGTGAATTATTAACCAATCCCTGGTCAAGGGTATTGGGTTGATTGTTTGCTTATATATTATATATATATTATTGACTAATCAATTTTTGGCGCTGCTGCCGGGGAGGCTGAAAACGATTATCGTTATGTTTGACAATTTGAATCAAAGTGGTTAATATGAATATATGGCATAAGTATTTAAATATTTTTACTAAACTTATTATATATATATTTATAAATATATATATATATATATATATATAATTATTATACATAATATATATTAATATATATTTATATATTACATATTATGGGAATACTCATGATACGCCCTAAGTTTATTAGTTAAGACGACTTGTATAATTGTATTTCTATCGGTATTAATTCACGAAGCTTTTCCGAAAAAGATTCTATTTTTTTTGGCAGGTTACTATTTTAGGAAAGTTTCTATTTTTAGAAAAGTTCTACTTTTGGAAAGTCCATTTATGGTAAGATATGAATTACCGATTAATAGAATGTTAAATTTCCGACAACCCCCATCTATGCCAATAAATTTTTATATACGTATCCATATTTTCCTTGTTAATCTTATGCATATATATATATATATATATATATATATATATATATATATATATATATATATATATATTTACACATATAAGTTTCTAAATATAGACTTACTATTTTTAGATGTAACCGAAACGCACCCAATAATATATATATTGCCCAATTATTTCCGTTAACATTTCATAAGCTCAAACGGACTCCAAAACGCTCTAATTCCCAATTTTTATCAAAATTCAGCAACCAACCAATCTTTTACAAGTTTTTAACGTTTATTATATTTTTGCAAATTCTGACCCGTTTCAAAAACGACCCATTAGAACACATTTTCACATCTCGGACTCTAAAGTACCTTGAGTAAAAACGACCGTTACCGGAATACTTTTTAATTTTGCCGAGTGACCCAGGAAATCGCAGAAATGGACGGGAAAACGCCACCTGATCAGGTCTGATGCAGTTTGTACAAAATGAAAAACAACACGGTTTTGCCTTAGGCTTGTAGACCCCGTTTTTACTTGTTGATTTTTAGACTCAACCGACCTAGCGGGCAGTAAAACGGCCATTCCCGAATCAACTTTCGTGTATTTGGCCGAAGGTGAAACAAACTAGAAAGTGACGAAAATACCCCTTCAAAATTCTGTCAGCAACCATTTATACCCAAAAAGCTAAAATTTTAACAAAATTTTTCCTAGATTCAAATTGCCGTAAAAACTTCGTTTTTAGGAGTTATAAGGCGATCTATACATGGAAACGATCGTCTTGGCAAGCTATACCATAATCCTAAACAAGTTTTTAATTTTATCATTTTTACGACATCAAAATGTGGGCTTTAGTTTTCTGCAGAAAATAACCCGTTTCAAACCTTAACCAAACGCTATTTTCACCACACCACAACTTCACAAATACACTTAACTAGCCTATCTCCATCCTCTATCATAACCACAATTATTCAACATCTCAAAAACCAAATTAACATCATTTTAGTGGATTCCAAAATATATAAAAATATAAACATATGCATTATTCATAAAAAAAAATATCAAAGAGGGTTTTAGAGGGCTCACAATCACTAGTAATTAGCAAGAAAATAATCGACTCAAATCCCTCCTTGTTCCTTGGTGTTAGCCGATCCAAACACACCCTTAATTACCCCAACCTTTGATTTTTATAGTAAACCAAACCTTGTTTTACCCTTAATCTTCAATCCTTACCCTTTTTCTTCAATCAAAAACTTCAAGAACTAATAAAATCAAGAATTTAGGAAAATCCTTGCATGGTGATTTCTTTTTAATTTGATGATAAAGATTATGTAGGATCAATGTATGTGATTGTAGAAGTGTGTTATAGTGATTAGGAATGATGAAAAAAAAATTATGGTGGTTTTATTGTGTTGTTATTGTTCGACAGATGCAAAGAGAGGGAGAGAGAAGTTGTTTTTCTCACTTGTGGGTTTACTGTGTGTTGATGAGAGTGAATGGGTTTGAATAAGCTGGGCATGCAAAACATAATAATTCCAATTTGTTGGTACAGGTTTGAGGTGAAATTTGGTTGGGCCTTAGGGGTGGCATCCAATGGGGGTCATGGGCCTATTTTATGTAAAAAAAAATTTGTAAAATTTTGTTGTGTAATATTTTTGGTGTAAGTAAAGTTTTTAAAAGGAAGTAAATTTGTGTTTATGTAAATTTGTAACTAGGATTCGGCTAAACACGGGAACCAACGAGGATTATAAAGATAAAACTTTCGAGCCAACGAGGAAAAATATAAAAAATTTAACTTCTTAGAATATTTAAACGGATAACGATCATAAGCACGACTCGCGAATTATTTAAAACGGCGATTTTTACTAAATCAACATAAAGGCAAAACTCGATATTTATTTAAAATAAAAATTGAAATTAAGTCGAGATTTAATAGTGACCTTGAAAACGCGAAATGTCACATTCACCAACTCTGTATTTATGTCTACAAATGTGTTTACCCTTTTCATTTCTTTGTCAAATAACATTTGAATATCCTTAAAGCTTTTGGTCTTCAATTGATTGTGCTTGTATCCAACCATGTTTTTCAGATAAGTAGACATTGTATTTACCTTTCGAGCCTTAGTTGGTGGTTTTCTTCTCTACTCTTCTCCTCTAAGTTTTGCAAAATGCTTCTTCCTTTTATCCATGAGCTCCACAAACAATCTTGACTTTTCTTTAATAGTCAATTCTCCTTGCTCTTCTGCCTGTAATCTTGCAGCTAGCTCATAATCTGTATCCATCATAGCTTGAACATCATCCCATTCAGAAATGTTTGCATCTTCTTCTCTTTGTTTTACAAGCTTCTTTCTTCTTCCAATTCAGATTCTAATTGATCTTGATGTTTTTGAGCAACCTCCTTATCAAACATAATCTGATCTTTATTCTTTAAAGGTATTTCAGGCTTAACCATTTTTACCTTGCCTTTATCTTTAGCTTGTGATGATTGTGAAGAAGAAACTATTGGTGTAGATGCAGGTGCTTGCTCCTCCTGATCATGAAAGATAATTCCTTTAGCCCTTGGTCTTGTGCTGATAGGTGTAACTGTTGTAGCAGCAGTTGTAACAGCCTTGGGTTTAGCTGCTTTGATCTTTATTAAGGTGTGAGCCAGAGTCAACTCATCAACAGTAGTTGTTGTAGCACTGGCAGTAGTAACTTTAGCAGTACTAACTACCTTTTCAACCTTAACTTCTTGCTCATCTAAAACACCTGTATCAAACATTAAGTCTTCATCATTTCTCCCCTAAGTCTCGTCAATCAATGTCACCTCTGCATCAGCATCAATATCATGTATTTTCCTCCCCTGTTTAGATGCATCCTCCTGATCACCCAAACTTTCTTCAGAGGATTCCACTCTCCTTGATCTACCAACCTTGTATAACCTTCTAAGCCCATGTGGTCTTGACTTTTTCTTATTCTTAAGCTTCTTTACTCTTTGTTTCAAACTTGAAATTTCCTGTGCTTGAGCAGTCTTTGAAGTCTCCAAACCAAGACCTTCTTTTGTAAGTTGGTACAAATTTCCATCAATTCATTAAGTTGTAGTCTATCCTCACCACTGAGAAGTGGATCATTGGAATGTGTAGGTTCATTCTCATCTGCTACATTATTAGTAGAACCACTAAGTTGAGGAACCTCAGTGTTCTTTTTCTTAGACTTCCTTAGCGTTTGCTTCTTTTGAGGTTGAGATGATGATGGTTGATTAATAGTGGGCGTGGGATGGGGATCAGTAGGAATGGCTGAACCTTCACCCTCTTCTTGTTGATCTTGAACCATCATGGTTTGAAATAGAGGGGTGACTCTCCCAGAAAAACCTTTTCATTCCCTCTTCATATTAGCAAAATTCTTCTTTGTGTGACAGGGTGCATCAGAAGTTTTGTTGTGAGTAAACATTTCACCAACTTGTTTATCCAAAAAGACTTGCACAAATCTTGGATACATCAAGAATTTAATCCCACCTTCCAAGTTCTTCACCATATTTTCAAAAATATACTTAGGAAAGTTGAATTTTTGGGTTGTGGCAAGATAGATGATAGCAGAGGCCATAGTGCTACTAAATTCATTCCAAGCAGTAGTCTTAGCACTAAGGCATTGCAGAATTGTTTGAATAAAAAACTTCCATTAAGGAGAAAAGAAAGCTTTGTAAAAAGTAACTTCTGTGTAAGTTTTTCATACCCCATTCTTTCTAGTTCTGAAAAAATGGTAGCATTGGGTAGACATTTAGTACCATTTTCATCAGCAAGTTGAAGATCTCTTCTTACAGATGCTTCAGTGACGATCACCTTCTTCCTATCTACTAGGGATTGTATCTGCACTTCCCCGTTGACAATTTTTGCCTTAGCAGTAGCCCAGAACTGCTTAATGCATGAAGTATAGATGGTAGGATTCACCATTAGCGCATATCTAATAGAACTTGCATTCAGAAAATCAATAATTTCCTCAAACCTATCACTTTCAATAGGTTTTTCCAAAAACGTGAGCATGTTGTGAGTTTCAGCAAAATTTAGGTTCGACATTGTGTTGGGTTTTGATGATCAATGATAAATTTGAGTTAGGGTTTATGATTGGAGAGTATATGAAAGTGTAAAATTGATTGAATGAGTGATTGAAACCCTTAATCAAAGTTTTTATGAAATCACCCTCAACAGGATTAACTTGAACTAGCAGTACTAAGTTAAGCCTAACAGCATTAACTGACCCATCAGTAGTAAGTTATGCCTGACAGCATTAACTTAACCAGCAATAGTAAGTTTATGCCTAGCAGCATTAACTTATGCCTAGTAGCATTAACTTTGAGTCACCAGCATTAACTCCAATTTCATTCCAAAAAGCATTTCCATCATCAATTTTGATTCTCACAAGCTCTCTTTCTATTTTTATTCTCACTATATCTCTCAATTCTTTTTCTCACCAATTCACTCTATATGTTTTTATATCACACAGCTCTGTTTCTGTTTTTCAGCTCACTATATCTCTCAATTCTTTTTCTCACCAACTTACTCTATCTGTTTTTATATCACACAGCTCTCTTTTTGTTTTTATTCTTACCAAATTCTCTTAATTCTTTTTTTGCTCACATTTCTCTCTGTTTGTTTTTGTTTTCTCTCAATTCTTACAGTATTAATTATACTTAACAGTATTAAGTATACTTAACAGCATTAAGTAGAACTTACCAGTACTAACTTAAATGTTATCCATAGCAGCTTTTCCACTCTATTTCAATCATTATTTGTGTATAATCTGCCGCATAGTAATACAATTAACCTCCCCTTAATCAATACTTCAGAGTTTAAGCATTTCAATACTGGTAATCAGATATTGAAATCTGCTAACATCAAATGCTTTTGTGAGCAAATCTATAACATTCTGATCTGTGTGAATCTTGATCATCTGAATATGCTTATTCTCATTGGAATCTTTGATAAAGTGATGCCTAATCTCAATGTGTTTTGTCTTTGAGTAAAAAACAGGGCTCTTCACTATGCAGATAGTACTCTCATTATCAATATGAATCTTGGTCTGCATAAAGTTATATCCATAATCCAATAATTGATTTTGGATCCAAGGCACATGTCCACAATAATTGGAAGCAGCTATATACCCAGCTTTAGTTATGGAATTAGCAACCACAGTTTGCTTCTTGCATTACTATGAAATCAACCTGCATCCTAGGAACTGACAACCTCCTGTTATGGATAGCCTATCTAAACTTGTTCCTGCATAGTCACTGTCAGTATATGCTACCAAATCAAAAGGTGAATCCTTAGGATACCAAAGGCCTAACTTAGGTTGACCTTTTAAGTATCTAAAGATCCTTTTCACAGCATAAAGATGTGAAACTTTAGAATTGACTTGGAATCTTGCACAAGCACATACTTCAAACATAATATCAGGTCTTAAAGAAGTTAGATACATCAATGAACCAATCATTGATCTATATAAATGTTCATCTACATCTTCACCATCTGCATCTTTGAGCAAAGCTCTTTTAGGCTCCATAGGTTTTCCGTGCTATCTTGACATCACTAAAACTAAACTTGTTCAAAATCTCATTCACATACTTGTCTTGACTAATAAAAATCCCAGCTTTCCTTCTGCGTCACGTGCAGACCCTTAAAAAAATTATTGTTCTTTTCCGATAAACTCATTTGAAACTCTTATTCATCAATCTCCAAATTCAGTACACATCTTCTTCCTTGTAGACCCAAAAATGGTATCATTAACATATACTTGAATTAACAGAATATCACTTTTGTCCCTTTTTATAAACAAAGTTTTGTCTATCTTTCCTCTCTGAAACCGATTGTCTAACAAATAAGTTGACAAGGTTTCATACCAAGCTCTGAAAGCTTGATGCAATCCATAAAGTGCCTTTCTTTATTTTAAACCGTCAGAGAAGTCTGATCTTCAAATCCTAGTGGTTGACAAATATAGACTTACTCTTCAATCTTTCCATAAAGAAAAGTACTCTTGACATCCATCTGATACACCATAAAGTATTTAAATAAGGCATAGGCTAAGAATAGGCTAATTGCTTCAATTCTGGCAACTGGAGCAAAAACCTCATCATAATCAATCCCTTCTTCTTGTGTGTGCCCTTGAGCAACAAATCTTGCTGTATTTTTAATCACAATGCCTCTTTCATCCTTCTTGTTCTTGAAAACCCATTTAGTCCTAATAGCTCTTTTTCCATTAGGTAATTCTACCAAAGTCCAAACTTCCTGTAATTTGAATTGTAGAAGCTCTTCCTGCATAGCTTTTATCCAGCTTGGATCCCTTAGTGCTTGAACTACCTTTTTGGGTTCTTCTTGTGATAAAAAGCAAGCAAACTAGCAATTTTGAAAGTCTTTATGGTTTGTTCTTTGCTAAATAAAACTAAACAAACCATGTTCTTCCAAATTCTTTGTCATTCTTCTTGTTTGAGGTACTGAATGTAGATCTCCAATTACTTGTTCAAGAGGATGATACTTATGGATTCTTGTAGTAGGAACATGACTGACTTAGAAGTATGTATCCAAAATTTTCATGTCAACCCCTGAATTATCATTTTCAGTATCACTAAATATGACAATTTCTTCCAATTTAGGCATATTAGGATCATCAGCATAGCCATAGACTATATTCTCATCAACAACATTATCATCTATGCCAGTAGCATTAACATTGTTAATGCTGTTGACATTTTCATCCTTCTCGTTGACATTTGCATCATTCTCTTGATTAACTCTTGGCTCTTCTGGACTTGAGACATTACAATCTTTATTCCCTGGATCTTCAGCATCCTTTTTTTCCTCCTCCCCTGATGGTTTGAATCCAGCATCAGGAGAATCCTTTGAACTTGAAACAAAAGAATGGTGGATCTTGAGTCCATAATGGTAGCAGTATGTAATCTTTGCCAGGTACTGTCTCCACTCTAGCTTTACCTACATTATCACATGCTTTTGTACCTGCACTACCATTAGATTGATTCCCTGCAACAAATGGCTTATAGTTCATAGATTTTGTTAGTGCATCTATATCAAAAAGCCAATTTGGTCCACTTCCTACCAATATTTTGGTGAATTCGTATACTAAATTGAAATGCAGGTTCTCTTCTACTATCCTAGTTCTACTGTTGAATACTCTGAATGCTTTGTTTATTGTAGAGATCCTAATAAAGAACCTTTCATCCAGCCCTTTCTAAATCCATCAAATTTACCTAGGTGATCCTATGTATTAAGGATTGTACAGACACCCAAATGGTCCTCAAATCATAAGCCAGGTTTTCTACCCTATAAAAAGTTCATAAGGGTCTTGTTTGTGAGGCTTGATAACTAACACCCTATTTTGGACATAACAAGCAGTATTAACTGCTTCAGCCCAGAAAGTTGTTGGCAATTTTGAATCAGCTAGCATAGTTCTAGCAGCCTCTATTAGTGTCCTATTTTTCCTTTCTGCTACTCCATTTTGTTGTGGAGTCCTAGCAACACTAAATTCCCTCTTAATACCCTTTATTTCACAGAACTGATTCATGACCCTATTCTTGAATTCAGCTATTGTCACATCTAATCACTTTCACCCTAAGGTCTATTAGATTTTCTATGCCTGTTATGAATGTTTTAAGGATTTCACTAGTTTCATCCTTAGTGGCTAAAAAGAAAACCTAACTAAACCTACTAAAATCATATGTGACAACTAGGCAGTACATCTTTTTCATTAAACTCTTTACAAATGTTGGGCCAAACAAATCCATGTGCAATATTTATAATGGTTGGCTGATGAACGACTGACTTTGGTCTTAACAAAAGCTCCTATGTTGCTTTCCTTCTGACAAGCAAACAAGTTTGATTAATTTCAAAAAGTTTTGAAGGTAAACCTCTTACAAGGTTTCCCTTAACCAGTTTATTTATAGTTTTGAAATTTACATGTCCAAGCCTCCTATGCCAAAGATTAGATTCATCTGGTGTGGCTTTTGCAAAGAGACAAGTGAGACCTCCTTGAGGAACAACATTCTTTAAATCAACACTGTACATGTTATCCTTTCTAGGAACTTTAAGCAAAACATGACTTTCATCAGTTAACTTAAAGATTTGGAAGACATAACAACACATTCAGTATCAGTAAAAAGAACACTATTCTTCTTGTCATACATTTGTGAGACACTGAAGAGATTAAACTTTACTTCCTTTACAAAATACAACATCTACAAAAATCAATTTACATTCTTATTTTTACCTTTCCTAGTAATTTTCCCTCCTTTAGAATTACCTCCAAAGGCAAAAAATCCTCCATCAATTTCTTCATAATCTATAAGATATGATATGTTTCCTGTCATGTGCCTAGAGCATCCACTGACAATTACTCCTTTATCTTTTAAATCTTGTTGTGGATTGCCCTTCACATAATGGTAGGAAAATTAGTTTCTTTTGGGGACCCAACCCATTAGTGACTTGGATCTGCCTTGTGCATCAATGTAGTCAAATCTTTTAAAATTCATTGATGCACCATTTTATCTAGAGACATGGTCTAAAACTTTGTGATTTGGTTTCCAGACCCAACATGCTGAGGCCTTAACAACATTTCCTTTGTTTCCCTTAACAACACTAAGAACTATTTTTGGCCTAGCAGTATTAACTACTGCTTTTGGACTAACAGCATTAACGTTATCTTTAACAATATTAACCCCCTGATTAAAATTACTATTATTTACTGCTGTTATTATTTTAAAAGGCCTTCTAGGTGTTGAATATGCTTTATTAATAACATTTTTCATAGGTCTTGCTTTATTTACTGCTGTTCTTGGTTGAACAATATTAACTAGTCTAGCAGTATTAAGTATTATTGGGTCAGACCTAGTTAAGACTGTTCTTGGAACGATGTTCCTTTTTGGAATAGGGTGAGTTAATTTAAATAAATTATATTTGTTCACCCTTTGAACATTGGTCCAAACTTGTTTTGCAAACCTTTGATTATTATACCATTTATTGCAATCTTTCCTAAAATGTTCAAAACTACCACACACATGAAAAGCTTTATTGATCATCTCAAAATCATTCCCTAATTTTTGAGACATATGTTGGTTCCCATTTCTCTTGTTTCATCTAGGACTTCTAGATGTGTTTTGCCTATTTTTATCAACCGATGTGCTCCTAGGGGATTTAACTTGCTTAGTAGACTTAACAAAGTTTATCTTAGAAAAACTAGGTTTATTAAACATCTCAACTGATTTAATCTTAGGCACATCTTCCACTTTTAGATACCCAATCCTCAATAATTGGGGCTCTATTTTCTTTCCTAGCAGTCTTAGGTTCATTAGTCTCAACAGTAGGCTTTTCAACTACAGACTCACTAACAGACTTATTCACTTCAACAAAATCATCTAGACTAGTTGAGACTTATCCATTATACCCTAATCTTGTTTTACACTTATCCATTATCTGACTGTCTAGAAGTTTACTTAGGCTTTTTGATAAATTTTCAAATTTATGTACTGTAAGTTGAACCTCATCTTTTTCTTTTGCAGCTAACTCTAACTTCCTTTTAAGCTCTATAATATCTAAATCTCTTAAATAGATTTCACATTTTAAGAGTTTTATATCTTCCACATACATAGACTCATTTTTCTTAAAGAATAACAGTGTAGCTTCTACAGATTCTAAACCAGTTTTATAAGAGACAACACTTATCCTAGCTATTCTTAAGTCTTTAACTAATTGTTCATTTTGTTCTTTTAGAACTTTTACAAATTCTAAACAAGATGAACAATGATTTGAGTCATTAGATACATCAGAGTTTATAGAAGAACTTGAACTTGTTGAAGAATAAGCCGTGAGAGCAAAATTGGTTAGACCTTCTTCTGCTTGGTTACTCCAATCATAGCCAAAGCCCTCACATTGAGACACTAAAGCATTTGAAGTAGTTTCCTCTACTGGCATAGTCCTTTTATTGGGCTCCCCGTTCCTACTGTCTTGATTCATGGGTGCCCTGCACTCCCTAGCAAAGTGTCCTATTTTATGGTAGTTGAAACACTCCACCTTAGACTTGTCAAACCTAATTCTTTCTTTGTTGGCCATATCCAGCTTTCTTCTAGTATTCTTCAAGAATCTTCTTACCCTCATAGTTAGCATAGCAATGTCCCACCTCAAGTCCACCTCTTCTAGATCATCAGGATAGATTTCTTGTAGATCTTCATTATCAAGTTGTGAAATACTTGGTTGGCTAGCAAAGAAAGAATAAATCACAACATCACTTAAATTTTCAACAATTGTTGAGCTATTAGCAGCACCTTGAGTGCTAGCAATATTAACACCATGAGCAGTATTAACTGTTCTAGTTGCACTGTTAGTGCTGCTAGAGGATAGAAAGGCTACATTGTCTGAGTTTGTGGTTGAGCTAGATGTCCCCTTGACTTCTGATTCATAAGCCTTTAGGTTGTTGAAGAGGTCATCTAAACTTAATGTCTTAATATCTGGTTTATTCCTCCACACAATAGTACGCATAGTCCATTCTTGTGAAAAACTTCTCAAGAACTTTTGATTGGTGTCTTCTTAAGAGATATCTTCACCATGCATCTCCAGTTGGCTAATTAGTTTTTGAAGCCTTTCATAGGTTTGCTCAATCACCTCTGTGATGGATGCAGCAAAGTTTTCATATTGCTGCTTCAGAAGATTTTTCCGAGTTTTCTTTGTAGCAGTATTACCTCTAAATTTGTTCTTAATAGCATGCATCAGTGACTTAGCATCCTTGTATGTGTTGAACTTTAATTGATGCTCATTAGGTAAGGCTATCAACAAAGTGCTTCTTGCCTTCAACTCTGCCTTTCTTTGTGCCTTCTCTTCAACACTTGCAGGAGGGATAACAGTCTCCTTACCGTCAACAGTTTTTGTTACTATAGGTGCATTACCATTCTCTATGATCTCCCATAGAGTGTAATCAATGCATTGTAGGTACTGCTCTATCCTCATCTTCTAGAGATCATACTTACTAGGTTGGAGTATGTGTAGCTTGATGGTTTGAGTAGATTGGGAATCCATTACTTCTTGAAGAAGTAGATCTTGTGTGTAGTAAAGTTTCTTCTTATTCAAAGCTTCTCAAATGCTCTTATACCACTTGTTGATCCCAATAGAATAGATCTTTAATCCCTTAGCTTGTGTAAGGTATAGTTATGCAAGATAAATCTAATACAACTATAGTAGAAACTTTAATTGTGAATATCAAATACTATGTAGAATCTAGTCAATGATACTAAGAAGAATTATAATGAAACAATAATGAACCAGATCAATAACAAACAGTTTACCAAACTTTCAGCCTCAATATAAAATAAACACTCTTAATAGTGTTACGGTTACAAAACCTTGAAGCTACGAATAACACTTTTCTAGATTTGATAAACAATGAAAGATATATCAATCTCTATGCCCTAGGACCTCCTTTTATACACCAAAGAGTTCTACAAGGCTTACAATACTTTCCTAAGTTATCATGATCTTCTAAACAAATAACTTATACGTATAAGTAATCTTGATAAACAATCTTCATCTTTATCCTTTCTCTTGTCTTTATCCTTCTGACAGTAGAAATTCTTCTAGCAGTTGTAATCTTTCAGCAATTGTATCCAACAGCATTAACTTTTATACCAGCAGCACTAACTGTGTACAAGCATTAGTAGCTACTTAGAATATTTTCTTCATTCTTCATCAGCAGTACTAAGTTACACTAGCAGTACTTACTTTATGCTAACAGTTGTAACTTTACTCTAGCAGTACTAACATATACTAGCAGTACTAAGTTACACTAACAGTCGTAACTTTATACTAGCAGTATTAACTACTTAGTAGTTTTTCTTCTAAGTCTCTAAGCAGTCTTAACTTCCATTAGCAGTAGTAATATATACTAGCAGTAGTAACTAACAGTACTAACTACTTAGCATATTTTTCACCAAGATTACAAACAGCACTAAGTTATGCTTAGTAGCAGTAACTTTAACCTTAGCAGCAGCAACTTTAAGAAGTCTTTTAATCCTAACATTTTCTAAGACCTAACATGCATATTCATCACAAGAAGAAACACTACTAAGATCTACATTCTAGGTTTTATACAATCATAAATAAACACAATAGAAGGTTTAGACAAGCATGTTATAAGTAAAGCAAGAACAAATAAGAATCACACAACAAGACATATTGAATTATTAAGATAGTCTTACTTGATTAAAACATGAATTAAAGGAAGTACAATATTGTTTTGAGGCCCTAAAATCATCCCTAATAGCTGCTAAACAAACTAAGGTTCATCCCTTTATTTTACTCTAAAGTTACACACCTAAAACACTAAAATCAGATTTGTATTTATAAGAAAATTACTGCGACGACGTCGCGTTTTAATTGTAACGCCGTCATGACAAGAATATTCTAGATAATGGGATGGATCGTGTGGGCTGACGTCGTCGCGATATCTTGTGACGCCATCGTGGTAGGATTTGGGACAGCGTCACGTGTAATCTGTGACGCCGTCTCTGGCTTTTGACGAGAAATTCTTGAGCAATGTTGGTGTAGGTCCGTAGTCTCATCCATTTCTTCTCTAAATGAGCCCAAGTCACGTGTATTTCCTCCAATTGACTTCCAAATGCCGAATACCTAAAAAGGAATGATTAAGTACCTAATTTAGGCATAAACACATGATTTATAGGGTTAAACGACCCCGAAAAAGTGTATAAAATGACACCTCATCAATCAGTCTTATCTGCTTCAAATCCAGACACTGAGTAATATCAGCTGTGTCCCCATATACTTCTTCATGAATGACCAGAGTAGGAATGACTTGGGCATTAGTTGTTGTTGGAACCGCCTTTCTAACAAACTTGATTTCTGACTTTATCAAATGGGCTCTCTGAGTCATCCTTATCGGCCTCCTTCTTTTCATACTGGTCTATTAGCTCCTCAAAGGAGACACTCCCCATTGAGGTGATCCCATAACTCCTCACCTCCCCTTTAACTATAGATTTTTGTACCTGCATAAAATTGTTTGTTAAAATAGTGAATTTGTAATGAAGGTAAGGATTGCCAATACGTTGCCCCTAATAAGACTGAGTGTGATTATAGAGTCCTCTCAAAAGTCTAAGACTTTTGGTACTATTTTCATTAGTGAGTTTGTAATGTAGGGGAGGATCTCCATTCGCTGCCCCTAAGAAGACTAGGTATGATTATCCAGTCCCCTTAAAGGACTAAGACCTTAGGACTCTTTTAGTTGTGATTCAGTGACCCCTGGGGCTGAGTGAGATTCAAAAACTCAGAGGTCTGACTTTCATGCACAGGATGTCATTGGTCCTTGCGAAGTCTAGAATTTTTAGAGTCAACATTGGGCATTATGAACCCAACGTATCATTCCATGGTGTAGACTCAGAGTGTAAAAAATATTAAGGAATGTAAGTGCAAACTCTGACTCTCTATTGGGTCGCGGGTAGCCCTTAACTTCACTACTCTCTCCTAAAGAAGTTTGAGTATGGTTGCTTGCAGTGCCCTTTAATTTAATAAACTATTACCTTTTCAGCATCAACAGGTTTAAGCTAGTTTCCTTGCTCCTCTGCCGACTCAGAGGCACCTAGACTCAGGGTGGCATCAGCGGTGGACATTGTTTCCTCAGTAGGCTGAGTATCAATATATTGTTTTAGTGGAGATGATTTCCTGACAGGCTTTGAAGTCCTTGGTTTGGATGAAGGTGAGTTTCTATTCTTATTTGACCTCTTGTCAGTTGTTGCTTTAGGCTGAGCACCATGCTACACAGCGGTCCTGCACAAGGACTTATCAGCAAAGGTGTCAGCATTCAATTCCTCAAGTGGAAGGATCAAAGACTTTTTAGGTTGCTCAGAAATATTTGCCACTTTTAGCATATATAAGGTTAAAGGAACCTCATATGCCATTAAAGGTTTCAAAGATGAGGCAATTATTTTGTGGGGATTCATTATTTTGAGATTGTCATTTTTATAGGCATCCCTCAGCAAGTGTTCGAAGATGAGAGGCAGATACCTAGTATAGAAAATGTTTGATGTGTCATCGTGTAGGTTATTATTTTAGTTATTGTAGGATATCAAACATACAATCTCAGATGACTAAATGAGAAGGAAATTTTAGAGAGAGAAAGAGTAAGTTGGAACACTTAGTGAGAGAAAGAAACTTGTATTATGAAATGTGAACTAACCCTTTCCTATGGCATGGAAAGGGGGTATTTATACCCTTACATGATGTGGTCAACATCAGAGGCATCTTATGTTGACCTGGTTAGCTTAGCTAAGTTCCAAATAATTATACAACAGCCTACATAACAAAAAATTGGTATGATCGAGAATTTTTCATGGTTACTTTAACAATCTCCCCCTAAAGGGAAGGACACCCTAATTAAAAAAACATAAGCTTTAGAGCATTCTATCGAATGTCCTTTTCAAACTTTGCACGTAGTCTTGATTCTTGATCAAGACATGTAAAAGTGAATATCATCTATTAGACTTTTCAAGGCTTGAGCTTATTCCATTTAGTTTGACTTGTCTGTTTATCTTGAGCTTCTTGTATCATCAACCAAGCATAATTCTTTTCGTCTCATTTGTACACTATTCCATTCATTGCGATTAGTTTGTGACTTTTGGACTGACATGCTCATACCTTTCTTTGTCTTGAAAGCTTGAAAAGTCATCTTTCTTGAAAATCTTTAACTTTAATACTTCGTCATTTCAAGGAAGACATGCGGTATCAGAGTAACAGAAGTCTTTTGAAAAATGTACTTGAGCTTTAATGATGTCTTTACATATGTCGGTCAGGTATGAGCATGTGGCATTAACTTCGACTTGTCATCGGTTTACTACTACTATCGTCACGAAACCTGCATGAATGGGTTAGTGATAAACAACATATATTGATGATAGTGTCTTTGTCACTTCATCGAATACGGTTGTAATAACCATGGTTCCCCATTAATCAGTATAAATACTGCTTGTGATCAGGTAGAATTCAAGAGAATCTCCTTGATAGGGTTTCGCAGCTGCACTAGCCGTTCTCATTATCAGAGCATCTCAAAGAAGACAACACAATAAGAGTGAATCGGTAAGTTACTGTCTTCCCGATTAAGTCGTTAATTCGTGTTTAGCTTTCCTATGTCCAGATACCCTTGTGAGGCTTCCCATGGACATAAGATTGAAAATTAATTTAGGAAAATCAGTTGGTGTGTTAAGATGCAAATGGTTTTTATAACACACCAACATTTTTATCTTTTTCAAAATTCATTCGTTAATTCATAAGCTGGACCGAATTGAAATCCAGTATCACAAGTTTGATCCGTGTAGGATCTCATAAGTCACCTACAGCAGAGTTTGTTTGATGTTGGCTCTGGAAGGATTTCCATCATCACAGTGAATACTTTTAAGTATCACTCTGATGTTCTAGCAAAATTACAAGGATAATGCGTAGGACTCTTAAGATGTTTCTTGTTTTCATAGTGTCTGATTTAACAAGTATATTTTGGATTAGTGTCCGAATGATATTTATGGATGATATCTTTTATGGCTTTAGACTCGATAGTGCACTTTGGTTTTAGTAATCGGAGGCTGGAGTAGACTGCCACCTTTTCAATATCAACTAACTCGGAGTGAGAAAGTCGATAGAAATGTGTTTAATCTCCGTAAGAAATGAAACAATAGTATTTTAAGAGACCTTGAGTGGTTGGGAAGGGTTGTGCATTGCATCACTGGGTCCATGATTCCTATCTTCAATATCAGACAACAACTTAGTGTTTCTGATAGCATATGTATTGACCTGGTTTCTGCCAAAGTGTAAGGAGGGATTCTTTCTTTTTACCCTTTATCTTTACATTTCTTTTTAAATCTCAAATCCTTCAATGCTTACCAAAACTTCATCACTAACACCTTGTTAGGTTTATTCTAGTGCTAGCTCTGTTTTAGTCAGCATTATTCCCTTTTTTCACTTTTACTCCTTTTTTATCATACCCAAGGACTTATATTCTAACTAATGGAATGTACCTGGGTAGATCCCTCCGGTTTTGGCTAGATCATGGGAACAAATACCTAATCTTAACCACCATATAACTTTAATTAATTACATGGTCAGTCTTTTGGTACTGTTCTCATAGCCTTAAAACCATTTGAAAAACTCAATTAAGGTACTTGTGACATAACTCAAATCTGCTTACAACACTGTCATCTTTAATTGTGTGGGTGTGGAAGTGATTCATAATGATTTTGGTAAACCTGGGGTAAGCCATGTTTTTACGTCTGCCTTTCTTCAGCTACTTGTAGTCGATTTGGAATGCAAAGTCTTCCTAAATTAATTCAGGGTAATCAGCATTTTCCCTGTAGAACATTTCCCAAAGGATGTTAATCCTGGTTTTCCTTAAATTTTCATTTCTTGCAGCTTTTCCGGAAAGACACTTGTTGATAATAGCAGCCAGAGTTCTCCATGGTTGATGCATGTGGTCCACATACATGTTGGGATGCTTGTGCAGTGGACCTTTGTAACCAAGATCAAAGAGGAAAGTAAGAGTAGTCTCATCATCTGGTACTTTAGCAAAGTTAACCCCTTGAACACTTGGACATATGTCAAGAATCTTTTGAAACACTTCAACATCTACCAAGCACCTCTTATTAGCAAGGAGAAACTCATAAGAGTTTGTGGATGAGAACTTCTTGATAGTGTACCAAAACTGATGTATAAAGATTTCAAGGACTTCAGCAGAGATAGTAAAAGCCTTGTAGCAAGTAGAGTTCTTGATCACATCGATGATAACTTGAAAAGTCTCTTCCTTATGTGGTACAGTAGTCTCCAGTCTAACATTGGTAGTACTGATCTTGACTCTTTCCTTAGCTGGAACCTACTTTTCATCACGAGCAGTAACTTGACGAATTTGTTCTTGATTCATGATTCTGCTTAAGAATTAACCAATACAGTTCATATACACAACAAATATATTTTACTGATTACATTAATTATCCTTGATGATTTGATTGATTGTAGACTGTGATTATGTTTCATGCAATTATGCCCGTATTAATACACTCTACGACTAAAGCCAACTAAGGTCAATGGTCAAGGTCAACTCTACGAATAAAGTCAACATGACAAGTCAAAGTGAACCTAAGTCAAACTATCAATTAGAGATCAATTAACACTTAAACAATCATGGAAAAAGATGTATTATGACATAACAAACAAGTTTACATAAATTTTAAAAAATTTAGGAAGAGTTTCTTTTTATAAATTTGTCATATTTCGCATGGTTTGTGTAACCTGTTATATTTCGCACATTTTGTACATGTTTCACACAAAGTAAACACAACATATTTCTCATAGAGTATACAAAACATATTTCGCACAACGTATACAAAACATATTTTGCACTGCATAAACATATTTCGCACAACGCAAACAAAACATATTTCACATAGAAACCAAAGACATATTTCACAAAGTTCATTCATTACATGTTTCGCATGCTACAAAAATCCTAACTTAGGTTTTACCAATAAAAAACCTTTAAGAATTTCTCACACATATCACAATTCAATCTAGAACTTCACAGAAACATAAACCATGAAATTTAAACAACAGTTTGAACTTAAAAATTCAAATTCAAACGCATTCAAAGGCAAAACACATGGCATTCATGATTTAAGACAACTAGAAGACTTAAAAACACACTCTTAGGGAGCCATAATAGTTAACTAACTCATATACCATGACACACTAACATTCATTACACCAAGAATAGAATTTCAAACCTAGAACCTTTTCCAAGAAAAAGAGATCCTAAGCATCTAAAAACAACATTCAAGGGAATAATGAAGCAAGGACATTGCTATAAAACATAAGCCCACAAGCAATTTCAAAGTAGCACATGTTTCACACCATTCATCCATTCAAAAATCACAATAACTCACGCATATGTTAATGTTATCAAAAACTATTTTGTACAAAGATTAGACACACCCTAATAATCAAAACACCTTAACTAATTAAACAAAACCTCAACCTTTTACTTATGAACCCTAATTTGATTTTTAATGATTTATGAGTGCAAAAAGGAGATTTAATCTAATTCCTTTTACCAAAACAACGTTAAAGGGTTACAAGACGTGTAGGAGTGTACCTTAGATCATGAAAATGAGTTTTGAATTTGGGTTATGATGCGTGCGGAATGTGACACGAGAGAAATATGTTTGAAATTTTTTGAATTGGTGTTTGTGTGTGTTTTGTGCGGAATATGCACGCACGTATAACCGGACAAAGTTTTAGAATTGGTAAAAGTGGTCCTTATAGTTTATAATATAACAACCCGAAATTTTCATCAATGAAATATCTACTTATTATATTATGATCACTGGTATGTGTTGAATTACACATACATTTTAATTTTAAAAACGAGCTAAAATAACCAAAAACGGACTTAAAATCCCAAAAATATGCTTGTTTTGCTAATTGTGTTGTGCAGGAACGGATATCTAAGAAAAAGGACGAAAAATCAAGCAGAAATGGACAAAATCGAGCACGAAATGGAAAAGCGTGTAAATACAAAGTCAAATCGAAGCCAAATACCTATTTAGTGGGCCGGGAAAGCCCATTAGTATACCACTTGAAGACCAAATGGGCCCAAGATACATACAAAAGCCCATTTGCATAATTTATGAAGACTTTGAAGCCCATTTCAAAAATAGGCCCAAATCCAAGCCCAATCGCATTTTATAAGCCCATTTGAAGTCCAGGGACTAATTCTGCCCAAGTCCCAAAGTTATTTTATAAGGAAATGGTGGAAATAATTTTTATAACATGTGAGGGACTGTTTCTGTCCATCCCTTAAACTTGTACACCTTGAGGACTTCTTTTGCAAAAGATCTTTGACACTTGAGGGACTGATGTTGCCATTTCTCCAAAATTTCAAACACACCAGGACTTAATTTGCAAAACACTTATGAGACTTGAAGGGCCAATCTTGGACAAACCAAAACTCACCCTTTTAAATCAAAAAGATATACTGTATATCTTCTTGGTTTGTTTTCCCGCCAAATCAAAGCACCCCACAATCTGTCACTTTCATTTTTCGTTGACTCCCCCATGTCCCTCCAAACCTATCACTAACATTAACCCCACCTCCCACATGGTCAATGTCCACGGTGGCAATCCAAAAACCCTCAATTCGATCAATGGTTGATATAATTTTGATTGGGCAACACTCAAAATGAAGGGCTACGATTGGGTTTGTGTTTCTACACACACAACAAACACACATGGGCATTCTACTCAGCAAACTAGCACACAAGGAAGAAGACAAAGACCAAAGAGATAAGCCCTAGCTCGTTTCTATAAAAAGCCTTTGTAAGCCCTTGAGGCACCATGAGTAGTTTTTTTAGAGTAGTTTTTGAGTAGTTCAGTTTTAGTTTTTAAGTTTTTTTTAAAAGTAGTTTAACTCAGCTTTTATGTACTTGTAATTTTTTAAAGTTCAATGAAAATTCAGTTTATGTTTTGATTTGTGTTCCAAGTTTGCTCTTAACTTTTGTTTCTTTTAAGCTCATACAAGAACTCATATAAGCTCTCAATTCAGTAACTAATTAACCTGTTTTAACTCTGATATAAGAATTTAAGAAAAACTTAAAAATCATAAAAAGCTCACTCAAAGAATTACCTCAGCAAAAATGGAGCAAAGGGTCAGACATGGAAGGACCCTTGGGTGTTAAATGTATTCAGAATTTTGGACTTAGGGGTGTTAAGACTAGGATTAGAACCTTTTCATTTGGACCTTGTGTAAGTATCTCTTTTTAAATTCTCTTGCATTTTCACTGTAGCAACTGCTTATTATTGCTTATTTTGCTTAATCATGATCATTTGTGCTTATTTATGATAGTTAAATGCTTATTGTCTTTGCTGAATGTTTATTTACCCTTTGTTTATGATTTATGCAAATCTGCCTTGTTTAGCTTATTTCTGTCTTTTGCTTATCTACCGAATTTAGTGCTTATTACCTTTAGCTTTTTACTTTTTATAGCTTAATATTGCATGATTAATATTTGTCTTTAAAATTTTGTGCTTAATTCAAGCCTTAGTAGTGTTAAAATCAGATTTTCAAAATCTAAAGGAGTGTTTGGTTTAAGTCTCTTTGACCCTAAAAAGTCAAAGGTACTTGTGCAATTGATGTGGATTAGTTGAGTTTTTATTCTAGACTAAAATTAATTCAGTTTTTATAAGTTAGTTTTCAAAATTTTAAAAGTTAAGGCTTATTTTAAGTGTTCTAGCACCAGGGGAAATTTCCTTGTCAATTTGCTTGCTAGTATTTGAACTAAGCCATTTAAGGCTTGGTTTTTACTTGTTTCATGTTTGTGGACTCTATTAAAGTGTGTTTAGTGTAGAGGTCTACACAAAGTCAACCTGCACAATTGGATTTGAGCTAGTGCAAAGTGCATCAGCAGGAACTCTAGATGTTCCTGCTGTCACTTTTGGTTCATTTATTAATTAGGTAATCTTAGATCTTAGCTATTTAAATTCAAGTAGGGTATAGAGTTGATATAGCTAAATATAGACTAGGACTTATTTTTCATTTTGTAGCTTATTTACTAGCTTAAATTTGTTTTTAAAAAAGTAGCTTAAAAACTCAAAAGTCCAAAAACAGTAGGTTTAAGCATTTAGCTTTTAATTCAAGTTTTCTAGCTTATAGCTTAGGTTTTAATAATTTGGTTATTTAGATTATAAGTAGATAAACTAGTTTTCAGAAGATAAGAGTTTGGTTTAGCTTATTGAGCTTTTTAGCTTAATTTGATTTTGTACAATTTGAGTTTGTTCCTGAGTTTAGCAATTTCATCTTCAATTTCAGTTGGTTTAAGATGTTTTTAGGTAAATTAGCTTTTCATTTCTAGATATTACACATCATAAGCTTTCTAGAACACCTTTTGTTTTCAAATTTGATCTTAATTTGAGCCTTTTACAGCTGAATAAGCAAATCTAAGGGCAAAAGCCCACTTTCTGTTTTCAGCTTATACAGCTCTTTTTGAGCTTATAAGGGGTTTTCAGTTGATATTGCTTTTATTAAAGTTATTCATCACACCTTGTTCTTTAAATTTGCTTTTATAAGTTTTTCTTAATAAGCACTTTTAAATTTCAACTTATTTTTGGGCTTTAATGGACTAAAGTTGTAATCGGGTTGGGCCTTCAAGGTAGTTTGTGAAATTTTCTAAGTTCGTTTGTTAGCTCAGTTAGTCCTTTAGGTTGTCACTGTTAGTCCTTTAGTCCTTTCATAGTTAGTCCTTAGTTAAGATTTTATTTTTAATAATTAGTTAAATACTAAATTAGGTTTAGGTTTTTAATTAGTTTAATTAAAGTTTATTAAAAAGTTAAAAATTAGGGCTTTTAATTTTCGTAAATTTCTGCATATTTTATCTTCTTAGTATAATTTATATAAAATTTTTAGGATTTTAGATTTAATAGTTTTATTATTTTTAAGCTTTTAATTAGTTTAAATTTTAGAAAATTCATATCTTAAAATCTAAAAAGTGAAAATTAGTGATTATTTTTTCTAAAATTTTCTTTTATCATTGTTAACCTAGGAAAAATATAAAAACTTTCGTAGGGTCATTTTTGTAAATTTTTTATTTTTAAAGCTCGGTTTCGGGCCCGGTTTTCGTTTTCTTTGTCTTTCCACCGTTTTTAAGCCCCGTTTTAGAATTTCTTTTCATTCTCTTTTAATTAAGTTATTTTTAATTATAAAAACTTTTAAAATCATTTTAGGTCCTAATTTTTAGATAACATAGTTTTTTTTAACCTCGCGTTTTTACGTTTTCGTCTACGTTTTAGGTCTAATCGTTTATAGCTTTTGTTTTTTGGTTTTAATTTAATTTTCTTTGTCTATTTTTAGAAATAGAAATCCCAACCAAATTCTTTCTCATTCAAGCATTGATTACCAAAGCGATTTTCGACTTTCCAATTCGCTTCTCGTCAGGAAATGACTCGGGGGATTTTTGATTTTGCTTTGGTAAAAAGCAATTGATCTAGAATCTCTTGGAATACGTACTAATACTATAATTGTAATATAATCCACCCCTGAAAAGGTCGGTTATCAGGGTTGCATTCACAGAACTCAAAATATTAACAATACATATTTCATGATTTGCAGAGTTTAAACATTTGTTACACGTTTTGCATACAGATTCAGAATTCGAATTAATTACAACACACTTAGAGCTAATGCTAGAATCAACCCGATTCACTTTTTTCCATACTGACTTATTTGTCCTAGGGTGGTCTTCTACTTTCTTATTATTCTCACTCTTAGCAGGCAGGATCCTATTTTTCTTTGTATTGCTTCTAGGCTTTGATCCGCTTGCTTCAATGGAAGTGTTTACTCCTGTAGAATGAATCACAGGGACATTAGTCTGTTGAACTTTTTGGTGCACTTCGTGTTTCTGTGTGTTACTAGATGAAGTTCCTGGTTTATCATTAAAAGTAACTTGCTTTTTCCTAGTTACAAGGGTAGAGCGGGAGCCTTGTTATCTCTTTTATTGAAACTTTTTGGGC
>BQNB010057559.1:0-34888 GCA_026074375.1 Tanacetum coccineum | reverse complement strand
TCGATATCTGTTTAAATATTCCAAGAAGACGAAATTCTATATTTTTCCTCGTTGGCTCGAAAAATTTATTTTTATAATCCTCGTTGGTTCCCACGTTAGCCGAATCCTTGTTGAAAATTTTACCTAAACATTTAGTATACCTTTGTTAAATTTATACTTACACTAAAAAATGATACAACAAATTTTTACAAAAAAAAAAATATATAAACCCATGAATCCTAAGCCCTATTGGCGCCACCCCCCTAAGGCCCAAGCAAAAATCTGTACCAAAACTTTGTTATGATTAGGTTTGCATGCCCAGCTTATACATTAACCCATTCTATAACAAATTAACTCATAGACATCAAAAAAATTTCTCCTGCTTATCTTTTCTTGCTCCTGTCGAACAAAAAAATCACAACAACAAACTACCATTAAATTTTTTTTTACTCCCAAATCACTTCTACATACTCCTACAATCAACTACATTAACCCTACATTAATCCTCATCAACCCAACAAGAAAAATCACCATGCAAAAGATTTATTAAAATCTTTATTTTTCTTGTTTCTTGAAGTTTTGGGGTGAAGATTAAGTTAAGGGATTGAAGACTAGTGTCTAGGCAAGATTTTGGTTGTTTAAAAATCAAAGAATTGGTTATTGGAGTTGTTGTTGGGTTTCGGCTAAACCAAGGAACAAGGAGGGATTCGTGTCGATTATTTTCTTGCTAATTACTAGTGATTGTGAGCCCTCTAAAACCCTCTTTGATATTTTTTTTTATGAATAATGCATATGTTTATATTTTTATATATTTTGGAATCCACTAGAATGATGTTAATTTGGTTTTTGAGATGTTGAATAATTGTGGTTATGATAGAGGATGGAGATAGGCTAGTTAAGTGTATTTGTGAAGTTGTGGTGTGGTGAAAATAGCGTTTGGTTAAGGTTTGAAACGGGTTATTTTCTGCAGAAAACTAAAGCCCACATTTTGATGTCGTAAAAATGATAAAATTAAAAACTTGTTTAGGATTATGGTATAGCTTGCCAAGACGATCGTTTCCATGTATAGATCGCCTTATAACTCCTAAAAACGAAGTTTTTACGGTAATTTGAATCTAGGAAAAATTTTGTTAAAATTTCAGCTTTTTAGGTATAAATGGTTGCTGACAGAATTTTGAAGGGGTATTTTCGTCACTTTCTAGTCTGTTTCAGCCTTCGGCCAAAACACGAAAGTTGTTCGGATGGCCGTTTTACTGCCCCGCGAGGTCGGTTGAGTCTAAAATCAAGTAAAAACGGGTCTAAAAGCTAAGGCAAAACCGGGGTTTTTCATTTTGTACAAACTGCATCAGACCTGATGCAGGGGCGTTTTCGTCCATTTCTGTCGATTTCCGGGTCTCGGCCAAAATTAAAAAGTTGTCCGGAACGTCGTTTTACGTCAAGGTACTTTAGAGTCCGAGATGTGAAAATGTGTTCTAATGGGTCGTTTTTGAAACGGGTCAGAATTTGCAAAAATATAATAAACGTTAAAAACTTGTAAAAGATTGGTTGGTTGCTGAATTTTGATAAAAATTGGGAATTAGAGCGTTTTGGAGTCCGTTTGAGCTTATGAAATGTTAACGGAAATAATTGGGCGATATATATATATTATTGGGTGCGTTTCGGTTACATCTAAAAATAGTAAGTCTATATTTAGAAACTTTATATGTGTAAATATATATACTCATAAGATTAACAAGGAAAATATGGATAAGTATATAAAAGTTATTGGCGCGTCGGGGGTTGTCGGAAACTTAACATTTCATTAATCGGTGATTCATATCTTACCATAATCGGACTTTCCAAAAATAGAAACTTTCCTAAAATAGAAACCTGCTAAAAATAGAAATTGTTCGGAAAAGTGTAGTAACCTGCTAAAAATAGAAATTTTTCGGAAAAGCGGCATAAATTATTGTTGAGCGTATAATGCTAAAGAAAATGACTTAATTAATAAAAACTTAGGGTGTTCATGTGGATTCCATAACATGTAATCATATAAATATATATGTGTGTAGTAACTATATTTATTTACTTATGCAATTTATGCATTTTACACTCGACCTTTATTTCTACTGATCACGGACCAATATATTATAGGTCGTGGTTGAGGCGTATCATTATTGTTCTTTCGTTGTTGAATTTATTATCCGAAACTTCTACCAAGGTGAGTTCATAGCCTCGCCTTTAAACTTTTAAATTTGTAATTTAAAAAACCCCGCGGGGATGAATACATGCTTGTTTTATAAACTGAACACAAGTAACTTTATGGTATGCTGGACTCGAATATGAGATTAATTGCATGAGTAGCTATTGCCAAAATACCCTAACATCATGAATTGTTAATTGCCTATATTAGGTGAGCGCTAGTACAAATAAATAGATCTATTGGGTTTGACAGCCCTGTCCCGGGGTATGAATCGAATCCTTTCGAGCACCCAGTCAACGACAATTTGTATTTAGAATTTAGGTAATAAGGCAATAATACTAGTTATGAGAGATTCAACTGATTTACATACAAGAATTTGTTAACGTTAAGCACGTGTCCATGAGCTCATTGCAATAGAAACGTGATTAATGACTTGTCCGTACAACAAGTCACTTGATGAACTAAACTTGTGTTCCTTTTTTCTCTTACAAACTCTATGGATCCACTCAACAATTTTTGTTGACATTTTAGGCATGTTTTAATCTAGGTAACCAAAGTGATGGATGCTGTGTACTAGGAGTCTGCGCTAAAGTTTTAAAGAACTTGTATTTTGTTCCATTTTATCAAACTAATCTTCCATGTTTTGGAAAACTTATGTTATGAATTTGGTAACGTCATGTGGGGCGATGTTTTTTAATACTCTGTATTTCTTTAAATGCACAATATTTAAAACGCCTCTTTTTGAGTCGTTTTCTATATCCTTGTGCAGTTGTACCATGAATTAACATCCAATGTTGTATGTTTCGCTGCGTTGAAAATTTTGGGGGTGTTATAGATTGGTATCAAGAGCTATAGGTTATAAAGAACTAGGTCAAAAAAAAAATTACCTAAACTATAACCCTTTTTTATGCCGCTAAGACTACTCGAAGCCCTGTGTTATTCATGATCATATTTTTCTAATTCAAGTATTTATCACATTTTGGGTGCATTACTATGATTTTTTTTTTTTTTTTCCCCCCCCCATAAAAAAAATATATCTCATTAAATGTAATTGATATGTATATATATATACCGATTGATATGCATATCCGCGAAGCATCAAAGATTGTTTATTTAAAATTGCAAAATGTAATTTTTATATGTAACAAATATTATTGTGCATATTCATATTATTTATCGACCATCATATGCATTCTTGAAGCATCGCCATGCATCCGCATATTCATATAAATTATTATTCATATAGTAATTTCTATTTTATTTTTGGGCAAATGGCAGATCATCATGGCAAACCTACCCCCTAACCATAACGAGTTTGCACTAGCTGCAGAGGCTGCACCAAACAATATGAACGGTTGGATTGAAGAGGAGGAAGACCTAGAAATGGAAGAGGAGGAAGATCCGGAAATGGAAGAAGAAGAGGAAGAGATGGATGTGGATGCCTATGAAGAATGGGATGGCCCATAGTGGATGCTTCCTTATCAGGGCGTCCACTTAACCCTCCGCACCTGCAATCTGACTCCATGTCTGATATTAGAGTTTGAGGATGCTGAGGCTGAGGCCGATGTTAGTGCAACCTGATACCACCACCTCATGTTCCTGTTTGATCATGACCCCCCCCTTGAAGGCCGAGGCAGCTACCGTTGGCACTGGAAGACTAGCACCCCTTACTAGACTCTTCGCCAACACTCAGGTTTCGACAAGATCATCATCATCTTCTACCGCTGTTGGTCATGACCCTGAGGATCTCACTTCGAGTCACATTAGGAGTGATCTGGATGCACTTCATCGTAGGGTTCGACAGATTGAGAAGGATGACGTGCGTGCAGAGAACAACCGACTGAGGATGATGTTGGATTGCAGTGATAACCGTACTAGAGCCACTTGGAGGGAGCTTGATCGTGCGACATGGCATTACCACAATTTGAGGGGTTGGTCTATTGAGGTTCAGAAACATCTACCACCACATCTACATTATCAAGAGGCACCATATGTTCTACCTAGTACTCTAAGGGTTCCTGTTACTCATAACGATCCCAAGGATCCGTATATTGCCACACGTGATGCCGCCACTGCTCCTGCTACTGATAACGATTATCCAGCTGCTCGTGAGGAGACTTCACCATCTGAGCCCACATGTATATCTCCACCTCGTACTCTTATAGTTATAGTTCATTTATAGTGTCTTTTGTTCTATAATCACTAAACTGAATCTTTAGTTAGTAGAATTGATGCCATTGGTTGTAACGATTTGTATCATTTTGTGAAACAATGCAACTATGTATTAACTCTTTTTGGTGATGAATGATGAAAATGGCTATCTTTTGATTTACTACTTGATGTTGTTGTGACTGTTGTTATTGTTGGTTCGTTTGTATATGATGTGATTATGTCATTATATGAATACTCATTGATACTTTCTTTGTGTTGTGATAGAATCATGCCACCAAAAGCAATGAGCCAAGCTGCTATTGAGCGACTCATCACTCAGAGGGTCAATGCTGCTGTGGAGGCAGAGCGAGCAAGGTAGGTAAACGCAGGGGGACAAGGAAGCAATGCTAACGAAGCTGGGGGCCAAGGTGGGGCGCCAACTGTTCAAGAGTGTACCTTTGCTGGATTTATGAAGTGTAACCCTA
This sequence comes from Tanacetum coccineum, assembly GCA_026074375.1. NCBI lineage: Eukaryota > Viridiplantae > Streptophyta > Magnoliopsida > Asterales > Asteraceae > Tanacetum > Tanacetum coccineum. Next base: position 30,091 of record BQNB010057559.1, on the reverse strand, counting down.
CGGTCTTCCATGGACATGAGGGAGCTGTTGAACTACGTAGGTGGTTTGAGAAAACTGAAATGGTTTTCGGGATCAGTGAATGTGTGGAAGGGAGAAAGGTTAAATTTGTTGCTGCCACACTTCAAGGGCGTGCCTTGACATGGTGGAATTCACAGGTTGCAACTAGGGGATTAGAGGCTGCTAATCAGATCGGTTAGACTGAAATGAAAAGGTTAATGACAGAAGAGTTTTGCCCTATTGAGGAAATTCAGCGAATGGAGCATGAACTATGAAATTTAAAGGTTAAGGATTTTGACATATCTACTTACACTCAGCGCTTTCATGAGCTGGTTCAACTATGTCCGGAAATGGTCCCGACCGAACGCAAGAAAATTGAAGCTTATATCCGGGGATTGACTGACAACATCAAGGGAACAGTTATTGGATCCAAACCCACAAGCCTGAATGAAGCTGTGCGCATGGCACACGCATTGATGGAGCAAAAGGCTCAGGCTCGAACAGAAAGGATTGCCGAGGGCAATAAAAGAAAATGGGAAAGTTCACAGGGTGGTAACAACGGTAATAACAGAAACAACAATAGGGACAACACCCGCCATAACCAGCAGAACAATCAGAGGCAAGGGAATGTGCGGGCAATGACCACCGCCCCTGCTGAGCAAGGTGGGTATGCTGGAAACAAACCGCTCTGTAATCGTTGTAGAAAGCATCACTTTGGTTATTGCAAGGTAGTATGTAACAACTGTGGAAAGGCGGGCCACATGGCACGAGATTGCAAGGGCAAAGCTATAGCTACGGGTGTTAATGCGCGACCAACCGTGACGTGTTATGATTGTGGAGAAAAGGGGCACACAAGGAACTATTGCCCGAAGAGAAAGGATCCACAAGGTGAGGAAGCTCGAGGTCGTGCTTACGTGATTAAAGATACTGAGAAGCAGCAGGAACCTATATGTGGTTTACAGATTACTTTACTACTCAACACTCGATTAATCAACTGTGTTATTTGACACAGGATCTGACAAAAGTTTTGTGAAACACTAGGTTTAGTCACCTTGATTGACATTAATCCGTTAGACTAGATACAGTTTTATGAGGTTAATTGCCGATAGGAATGGTCGCTAGTACTAAATACGTCCTAAGAGGGTTGTACCAGAACAATTGAACTCATTTATTTAAAATTGACCTTATGCCCATTGAGCTGGGAACTTTTGACGTGGTTATTGGGATGGATTGGTTAGTTGAACAAGACTCCGTTATTGCATGTGGTAAGAAGGTAGTGCATATACCCGTTAAGAACAAGACGTTGGTAGTTGAGGGTGACCGAGGTACGTCCCGAATGAAGGTGATATCCTGCATTAAGGCCAGAAAATACATCGAAAGAGGACATCAGTTGTTTGTGGGGCATGTAACCGAGAAAGAACCAAAGGAGAAACATTTGGAAGATGTACCGGTAATTTGAGATTTCCCCGAGGTATTTCCTGACGACTTACCGCGACTCCCACCACCTCGGCAAGTGGAATTTAAAATTGAACTTGTACCGGGTGCCGCACCAGTCGCGCGCGCCCCTTACCGATTGGCACCATCCGAGATGAAGGAATTGGCGGACCAATTACAAGAGTTATTAGAAAAAGGATTTATTCGCCCGAGCTCGTCGCCCTGTGGAGCGCCGGTGCTATTCGTAAAGAAAAAGGACGGAACTTTCCGGATGTGCATCGACTATCGTGAGCTGAACAAATTGATGGTCAAAAATCGTTATCCACTCCCAAACTCCAAGGTTCGAGTGTGTATTCGAAGACTGATTTAAGAACGGGTTACCATCAACTCTGTATTAGGGAGGAAGACATCCCTATTACTGCCTTCAGAACTAGATATGGTCATTATGAATTCCAAGTGATGCCGTTCGGCTTAACCAATGCGCCTGCGGTGTTCATGGACCTAATGAATCGGGTGTGCAAGCCGTACCTCGACAAGTTCGTGATCGTGTTTATTGATGATATACTTATTTACTCTAAGGGCAAGGAAGAACATGAGGAACACCTGAAGACCATTCTGGAACTACTGAAAAAGGAGCAACTATATGCAAAATTCTCGAAGTGTGATTTCTGGCTCGAATCTGTACAATTTCTCGGTCATGTGATCGATAGTAAAGGCGTTCACGTTGATCCTGCAAAGATTGAGGCAATCAAGAACTGGGCTACGCCGACAACACCAACTGAGGTGAGGCAATTTCTGGGTTTGGCCGGTTATTACCGGAGATTCATCGAAGGTTTCTCTTTAATTTCCAAACCTCTTACCAAGTTAACCCAGAAGAATAAGAAGTATGAATGGGGCAAGGACGAAGAGGAAGCGTTCGAATTGCTTAAGCAGAAACTGTGTTGTGCACCTATATTGGCATTGCCCGAAGGATCAGAAGACTTCGTTGTGTATTGCGATGCATCACTTAAGGGTTTTGGAGCTGTTTTGATGCAAAGAGAAAAGGTTATAGCTTATGCCTCCCGGCAATTGAGAACTCACGAGGAGAATTACACGACCCATGACTTAGAACTAGGGGCCGTGATTTTTGCACTAAGATTATGGAGACATTATCTCTACGGAACAAAGTGTGTAGTTTATACGGATCATAAGAGCCTTCAATACATCCTTGATCAGAAGGAACTTAATATGAGGCAGCGCCGGTGGATCGAACTCTTGAGCGATTACGATTGCGAGATCCGTTATCATCCGGGCAAGGCAAACGTGGTGGCTGACGCTTTGAGCCGAAAGGAAAAGGAACCGATAAGGGTTAGAGCATTGGTAATGACAGTTCACCCAAATCTACCTGATCAAATCCGTAACGCGCAATTAGAAGCAATGAAAAAGAAGAATGTGAAGGCAGAAAATTTAGGAAGATTAATCAAGCAGATATTTGAGGTTCGTTCCGACGGAACAAGATATTTTGACAAGCGTATTTGGCTGCCACGATATGGAGGGTTGAGAAATTTAATTATGCACGAATCCCATAAATCCAAATACTCCATTCATCCAGGATCCGACAAGATGTATCAAGACTTGAAGCAGCTTTACTGGTGGCCAAACATGAAGGCTGATATCGCCACCTATGTTAGCAAGTGCCTGACCTGTGCTAAGGTTAAAGCTGAACATCAAAAGCCATCTGGTTTACTCCAGCAACCATAAATTCCTGTCTGGAAATGGGAGCGAATAAGCATGGATTTTATTATTGGACTTCCGACAACTCCCAGTGGGTACGACTCGATCTGGGTCATTGTTGATCAATTGACCAAATTGGCACACTTCCCCACCATTAAATACGACAACCAGTAAAGGAAAACTACCTCAGTCTAACTTGAAAGAAATTATCTGTAGGCATGGAGTGCCAATATCAATCATATCAGACAGGGACATCAAGTTTGCATCAAGATTTTAGCGGTCACTTCAAGGAGCCTTGGGAACACAACTCGACATGAGCACTGCATATCACCCGTAGACGGATGGCTAAAGCGAGAGAACAATATAGACGTTGGAAGATATATCGAGAGCTTGCGTGATTGATTTTGGAGGTAGTTGGGATCGACATTTGCCATTAGTCGAATTCTCATATAACAATAAGTTTCACGCATATTTAATCGCTCCATTTGAATACTACTTTAAGGCAGGAAATGTGTCACCTGTTTGTTGGAGTGAGGTTGGAGATAGCCAACTCACAGGTCCAGAAATGATACGGGAGACAACTGAGAAGATAGTGCAGATTAAAAATCGGTTGTTGACCTCTCGTAGCCGTCAGAAAAGCTACGCCGACGTGAGACGTAGACCATTGGAATTTAACGTGGGAGATAAGGTTATGCTCAAGGTATCGCCTTGGAAGGGCGTGAATTCATTTTTTAGGAAGCGTGGGAAGTTGAGCCCACGATATATTGGGCCATTCAAAATTTTGGAAAGAGTTGGCCTAGTGGCATATAAGTTGGAGCTGCCAAGAGAACTCCAAGGGATCCACGACACCTTTCATGTCTCAAATTTGAAGAAGTGTTTGTCGGATGAGAGTATTATCATTCCTCTTGATGAGATTCAACTTGATGACAAGTTGCATTTTATTGAAGAACCGGTGGAAAGAATGGATCGTAAGGTGAAGCAGCCGTATACCCATCGTCAAGGTCCGCTGGAACTCGCGTCGAGGACCTGAGTATACATGGGAGCATGAGGATCAAAGGAAGAGCAAATATCCTCACCTTTTCAAAAGCGTTCAAAGAATGGATAAGTCAAATCGAAGCACCGTACGATGGCTCCGTTAGAGAGGAAGCAGTGACAAATAGTGTTTTCAAGGTCACTATTAAATCTCGACATAATTTTAATTTTTATTTTTAAATAAATATCGAGTTTTGCATTTTTGTCGATTTAGTAAAAATCGCCGTTTTAAATCATTCGCGAGCCGTGCTTATGATCGTTATCCATTTAAATATTCTAAGAAGTTAAAATTTTTATATTTTTCCTCGTTGGCTCGAAGATTTATCTTTAAAATCCTACGTTGGTTCCCGCGTTTAGCCGAATCCTTGTTACAAATTTACATAAACATAAATATACTTTCTTTTAAAACCTTACTTATACAAAATAATACAAAAAAAATTTACAAAAAAAAAATAAATAAATAATAAACCCATAAATCCTAAGCCTATGGACGCCACCCCCCTAAGGCCCAACCAAAATCCACCAAAAATCAGTACACACTCCTACAATCATCCACATTGTGTTCTACATAATCTTTATCATCAAATTAAAAAGAAATCACCATGCAAGAATTTTTCTAAAATCTTAATTTTATTAGTTCTTGAAGTTTTTGATTGAAGAAAAAGGGTAAGGATTAAAGATTAAGGGTTACACAAGGCTTGGTGTGCTAGAAAAATCATAAAGTTTGGTAATTAAGGGTGTGTTTGGGTTCGGCTAAAACCAAGGAACAAAGAGGGATTCGTGTCGATTATTTTCTTGCTAATTACTAGTGATTGTGAGCCCTCTAAAAACCCTTTTTGATTTTTTTTATAAATAATGCATATGTTTATATTTTTATATATTTTGGAATCCACTAGAATGATGTTAATTTGGTTTTTGAGATGTTGAATAATTGTGGTTATGAAAAGATGAAGATAGGGCTAGTTAATGTATTAGTAATGTGTGCGGTGAAAATAGCGTTGGTTAAGGTTTGAAACGGATATTTTCTGCAGAAAACAAAGCCCTCGTTAGTGATGTCGTAATAATGATAACAGTTAAAGTTTGTTTAAGATTTATGGTGAATCTTGCCAAGACGATCGTTTCCATGTATGGATCGCCTTATAACTCCTAAAAACGAAGTTTTTACTGCAATTTGAATCTAGGAAAATTTTGTTAAAATTCAGCTTTTGGGTATAAAAATGGTTGCTGACAGAATTTTGAAAAGGTATTTTCGTCACTTTCTAGTCTGTTTCGGCCTTCGGCCAAAACACGAAAGTTGTTCGGATGGCCGTTTTACTGCCCCGCGAGGTCGGGTTGAGTCAAACACATGTTAAAATTGTGCTAAAAGCTAAGGCAAAAACTTGGGTTTTTTATTTTGTACAAACTGCATCAGACCTGATGCAGGGGCGTTTTCGTCCATTTTTGTCGATTTCCGGGTCTCGGCCAAAACTAAAAAGTTGTCCGGAACGTCGTTTTACGTCAAGGTACTTTAGAGTCCGAGATGTAAAAATGTGTTCTAATGGGTCGTTTTTGAAACGGGTCAGAATTTGCAAAATATAATAAAAGTTAAAAACTTATAAAAGATGGGTTTGGTTGCTGAATTTTGGCAAAAATTGGGAATTTGAGCGTTTTGGAGTCCGTTGGAGCTTATGAAATGTTAACGGAAATAATTGGGCGATATATATATTATTGGGTACGTTTCGGTTACATCTAAAAATAGTAAGTCTATATTTAGAAACTTTATATGTGTAAATATATATATATATATATATATATATATATATATATATATATATATATATATATATATATATATGCATAAGATTAACAAGGAAAATATGGATAAGTATATATAAGTCATTGGCGTGTCGGGGGTTGACGGAAACTTAACATTTTATTAAACGGTAATTAATATCTTACCATAATCGGACTTTCTAAAAACAGAAACTTTCTTAAAATATAAACCTGCTAAAAATAGAAACTTTCCTAAAATAGTAACCTGCAAAAAATAGAAACTTTTCGGAAAAGTGGCATAAGTTATTGTTGAGCGTATAATGCTAAAGAAAATGACTTAATTAATAAAAACTTAGGGCGTTCATGTGGATTCCATAATATGTAATTATATATATATATATATATATATATGTGTGTGTGTGTGTGTGTGTGTGTGTGTGTGTGTGTGTGTGTAGTAAATATATTTATTTACTTATGCAATTTATGCATTTTACACTCGATCTTTATTTCTTCTGATCACGGACCAATATCTTATAGGTCGTGGTTGAGGCGTATCATTATTGTTCGTTCGTTGTTGAATTTATTATCCGAAACTTCTACCAAGGTGAGTTCATAGCCTCGCCTTTAAACTTTTAAATTGTATTTATAAACCCCGCGGGGGAGATACATGCTTGTTTTATAAATTGAACTCAAGAAATTTTATGGTATGCTGGACCCGAATATGAGATTAATTGCATGAGTAGCTATTGCCAAAAGACCCTAACATCATGAACTGTTAATTGCCTATAATGGGTGAGCGCTAGTACAAATAAATAGATCTATTGGGTTTGACAGCCCTGTCCGGGGGTATGAATCGAATCCTTTCGAGCACCCAGTCAACGGACAATTTGTATTTAGAATTTAGGTATAAGGCAATAATACCTAGTTATGGGGCAACTGATTTACATACAAGATATGTGTTAACGTTAAGGCTCGGTGTCATGGGCTCATTGCAATAGAAACGTGATTAATGGCTTGTCCGTACAACAAGTCACTCGATGAACTAAACTTGTGTTCCTTTTTATCTCTTACAAACTCTATGGATTCACTCAACATTTTTGTTGACTTTTTAAGCATGTTTTATCTCAGGTAACCAAGGGTGATGGATGCTGTGTACGAGGAGTCTGCGCTAAAGTTTTAAAGAACTTGTATTTTGTTCCATTTTATCAAACTAATCTTCCATGTTTTGAAAAAGTTATGTTATGAATTTGGTAACGATCCTGTGGGGCGTATGTTTAATTACTTTGAATTTTCTTTAAATGGAACAATATTTTAAAACACCTCATTTCGAGTCGTTTTCTATATCCTTGTGCAATTGTACTATGAATTAACACCCAATGTTGTATGTTCCACTGCGTTGAAAATTTTGGGGGTGTTATACCGATAATGACGTCAAAACTACCCATCTCTACGGGCATTAAGTCGATGTTGAATGGATGATTTAGAAATTTCAAAGTACAACCCCGAATAAGTGTATTAACCCAAATTATTCTACCGTTGGCTAACTCGACATCATAACCATGGTCTAGTGTAGTTAAGATGATATCAATCAAAGAGCTAAATGTAGTAGATACGAAACTTCTATCGGCACCAGTATCAAATAAAATCAAAGCATAACGATTATTTAGGAGGAACGTACCCGTGAAAACATTAGAGTTCGGGTTTGTCCCGGCAATGCCCACAGCATAGGCTCTTGCTACAACATTACCATTCCCATCCCGATTTCCCTTATTCCTGTTATTTAACTTTAGGTAATCACTCCTGAAATGACCCTGAGCTCCACACTCAAAGCAAGTGAGAACTCTTTGATTTGCCACTTGGGCTCTTTGGTTGTTGTTGGCAGCAGCATGCCTACTTTTACAGTCACGGGCCAAATGGCCAATCCTTTTGCAGTTAGTGCACTTGGGAGCACATGGCCCATCATGGTGATAGTTGCATTTGGGGCACAGAGGTTTAGACCATTCGTTCGACTTCTTCTTACCAGGCCTAGCAGTATAAGCTCATGCCACATTGTTCCTTTTGAATGGCTGTTGTTGGTTTTGGTTGTTTCGAGAAGTTTCCTCAAACTTTCTTTTATTCTCAGCCTGATGTTTAGTAATAGTGAGGATCTTTTTATCCATCAGTTTTGTGGCAAACTCAATTGCCTCTTGCATTGTCTTGGGCTTCGATGCCTTCACACTTCCATGTATCATATCAGGAAGACCACCGACATACTTTTCAACTACATCTGATTCCTTAGGAAACATCCTATCACACATCAACGCCAACTCTTGAAAGCGTTGGTTATAACTCATCACATCGGTTCCTTTTACCTTTAAGTTCCATATTTCAGTTTCTAACTTTTTGATCTTACTCCTCGGGCAGTATTTATCAGTCATCATCTTCTTCAAAGTCTTCCAAGGCATTGCATATGCAATATCATGTCCGACAGCCTAACGTGGGAGTTCCACCATGTTAAGGCATTACCTTGAAGAGTGCAAGTTGAAAATTTGACCTGACATGCGACAGTGCAGTTGCTGATGTGAAAAACAGATTCCGTCTTTTCTAACCAATAGGTCAGTCTGACAACCCCTTCAGTGCCTTTGAAATTCATAGGCTTGCACTTCAAGAAATCTGTGTAAGTGCATTCACGGACAGTAGACGCTTGTCTTCTTCTTCCAATTCCTGAATCATGGCTGTCATCGCCATTTCTGCTCCTATCAGCGTCACGTTCTGCCAATACAGCAGCAACGCCTCGCTTAATCAGTGCCCTAAGTTGAGCATCGGTGACAGGTGTGGAGGTGGGGGTGGTTGTTATGGTTGGCGATGCCCTATTGGTTCTTTTCCTTGGTGTCATTTTCTTCTAAATGACAAGAAATATAATACACGTTAGCTTTCATACAATCATAAACACAACATGATATATGCATAATAAATAAAATGAGATCACAATCCACAGTGAAATATACAACTAAAGTGAAATCAACAATGATATAAATAAATCAACATCCATACATAACGACATCGATAATCATACATGATAGTTCTGATTACAACATGATCAGTACAATGAGATACAAAAATGAAAAATATGATCCTAAGGCAATGCTAGCTGGCGATCACCCATAAAACTTAACATGCCATAGAATGATAGCTAAAAAGATCAAACAAAAGTCCCTACAGCCTACTAGTTGGGAGTAACCCATAAAACTTAATAGGCTATATAGGAAAGCTATAAATGATACATGACTAATAGCTGCTGCCAGCCTCAGCTGGCTCATCCTGGGGCTCTGAATCTCTAGCCTCTAGTGTCTCAATTCGTCCAAGCGCTGTAGTCAACTAAGTCTGAAGTGATGAAGTCTAAGCAATCAATGTGGTAACATGTGCCTCTAGTGTCTTGACATGAGCCTCTATAGCTGCACTCATGTCCTCAAAACCAGTCCATGCTATACGAGCAAACATCGCCTCTCTATCCAAAATCGTAGTTGTGTGGAGGTGATATCGCCTATCTCTGAATAGTGTGTTGACTCAAGCTCTCAGAAAAGCCCGGTCGTCCTGTGCCTCCTCGAATTGCACCTGAAACTCCTCAGTCCTATGTCTAATAGTAGTATCAAGCTCTATCACTCTCTGGTCGACCCCCTCCAAGGTGATCGGTGCTACCTGTTAGAAGTGTCGGTCGCTTCCATAGATAACTGTCGTTAGCTCGTTAAGTAATCTTTGGAAACTTACATAGTTAGTTAGAAAAGGCCCATAGATTAATCCATGCAAGCCCAAGCCCACGTCCCATATGTAAGTATAAATACACCTCTCCATGCCTTGGAGAGGTGGTTGGTTGGTTGTATGTTTCATTTCACTTAATGCATTTCATGTTCTCTACTTTCTCTCACTAGAAAATACATCCTTCCTCCCACTTTATCTCTCTAGTTCGTGGTTCATATATCAAAGATTACTTGTATTCTTCAATTGATATCAAGAGCCATGGAGTGATTTGCTTAGTTTTTGTGTTTAAATTTTTGGTTTGTTTTTGCTTGTTATTCCGTACGTTTTTTTTCTTTCTTTTCTTTTGTTTTCAAATCTTCTTTGTACACTAAAAGATCATTTACCTAGGTAAAGTTTATCTAGTATCTTTGGATATAGGTGTATTTGCTTTGGATCAAAGAAAATCTAATTTTTGTTCATCTTTTGTTTTCAAAAATCTTATAAAGTACAAATCTTAATTTTGAAATCTTCGACTTAAAAACCAAAAAGTTGTCATTTTTAAGGTACCTATAGGTTTAAGAATACTAGTTGTACAAGAAATTTTTGGAAAAAACAATCAAAAAGTTGTCTTTTGTGTTTTAAAAATTTTGAGTTTCGTTCGTGTGTTGCACGAATTCGCAGTTTCTAGCTCTATCCGAATTTGCAATTTTTGTACTTTCCCGATTCACAGTTTTTTAAGTCGGTACCCGATTTTGAAGAAGCTATTTTTAGTTATATTCCGATATTGGCATCCATTGTGTAATCCAAATTCGCAGTTTGTGGTTCAATCCGAATTTGCAATTTTTGTTGTTCCCGAATTCGCAGATCTTTAGTGGTACCCGAATTTGCAGATTTTTAGTTCTATTCGAATTGGGAATCTTTGTTGTATCCGAATTCGCAGTCTGTGGTTCAATCCGAATTAGCAGTTTCTAGTTGTTTCCGAATTCGCAATTCTCTTAAGGGCCCGAATTCGCAATTCTCTTAAGGACCCGAATTTGCAGTTTTCTTACGAACATGAATTTGCAGTTTTTCTTAAGGACACGAAGTTGTAGTTTTTCATAAGAACACGAATTTGCAGCTTTCTTAAGGACACAAATTTGCAGCTTTCTTAAGGACACGAATTTGCAGTTTTCAGTAGAACCCGAATTCGCAATTGGCTTAATCAAATGAATTTGCAACATAAACATAAAACTCAAATTGCTTAATCTACATTATACGGTTTATTTCTTTGACTTGTAAAATCCCGCGAAACACTCACTTGTTTTCCCGGTTTTGTCAAGAATTGTAAAATCCCGTGTAATTTCATGAATTAAAACACAAAATTCAATACCCTCAAACACAATTACTTTCTATCACCGCTCGATCAATCAATAATCTTTCTGATACCACTTTATCAATGACGACCCTTGCTGATAAGTCACTTCTCTCGGGTGGTGACAACAAACCACCGATGCTTGAAAAACACTTGTATGACTCGTGGAAAAGCAGAATGGAACTTTATATGATGAATAGACCTCATGGTAGAATGATTCTTGCTTCTGTTGAAAAAGGTCCACTTGTTTGGCCAACAATTACAGTAGATGGTGTAACCAGACCAAAGGAATATACTGAATTAACTCCCGCAAAAACCATTCAAGCTGATTATGACATCAAAAAAATAAACATCATTCTACAAGGCCTTCCAACTGAAATTTATGCTCTTGTTAGTCAACATCGTGTAGCCAAGGATATTTGGGAGAAAATCAAACTGCTCATGCAAGGAACGTCGTTAACGAAGGAAGAACGAGAGTGTAAGCTGTACGATGAATTTGATAAGTTTTTCAATAAAGAAACGGAAGAGTCTTTCACACGAGTACTACTTGAGATTCACTTTGTCTACTCAATGATATGAATATTTACAAGATGCCATGTAGCAAATTTTCAAGTCTAATACCAAAAGTTTCTGAATACTCTTCCTGTTGAATGGAGAAATTCGTTACTGTTGTTAGTTGGTCAAAGATTTGCATACTACTATTGTTGATCAGATTCATGCTCTCTTGGTAAACACTGAACGAATATGGCAAATGCAAGTTCGATTGATGCAATTGAACGCAACTCCGTTCCTCTTGCTTTAGTTGCTTCTCACCCAATGACCGTCTCCTTATAAAACTCATCAAACACTCTTACCAGAAAACTTTCCAACATCAACTTTTGTTTCACATTATCCAATCTTCATAAGTATGGTTCACCTTTTGTATCTCAAACAATAATCAATCTAATCATTCACCAACACCTCAGTTCAAACTCAAGTATCCACCTAAATTTATCAAAACCTTCTGTCACCACAACGTTTACTCAATCATCCCTTCATTCCCTCAAATAGTAATATCTCCCCAGTCATACCTACAATCTAAATTTCCAATTTAGACTTCGGTCTAAATATTCCATGTTCAAGAATGGTGATGATCCGGATTGATGCCATACATTCATGCAATGTCATTATGTGTCTGCTGTAGTCACTTCCGATATCCTATACAATATCCAGCTGGGTACTCGTCAAAACCAAGGCAACAGACACCATTATGATGGAAGGTAACCGTTTCAACCAATTCAGGGGAGACAAAATTTCTTATGCTGCAGTACTACATGAACTTTCCTCCAAAGAGCAAGTGGGAGTAACTCAGGAAAAAGAGGTTTGTTACTGTTACAACTGCAATGGACCACTTGTCATACAATGACTAAACTAAGAAGGAAACGGGTTGATTCATGGTTTTTAAAGATAAGTGTTGTTAGTTCAAGCTTCAAGCAAGTGGACAAATTCTACATGTGGACGCAACTTTGCATTTTTCGCAGATCAGGAATTAACAAAAAACTCATGCCACACAGATGGGTTCATTACTCACAATGCTTGCTTATCGAGCTGATGATTTGGATGATATGACTATGATCGCCTGATGAACTACACCGTCCTAAGTTGCTTCATGGCGAATTTAATCTATTTATGTTCAGATTACTCTTGCTGTGGTACACAATATGATAATGTGAATAATAATATGATTAATCAGCTGTTGTGTATGTGATGCTGTATTCTAAGTTCGATGTGTGAAACCATCATAGACTGAAATAACTAGTGATAGCAATATCATTCCTTATTCTCATTATTTGATTGAATCACAACAGCCAACCGTTCAAAATTCTAACTCTTCTGCACAACAAGATGCACTGATATTATCTGTGATTGAACAATTGAAAACCCAAGTTGCTAATTGTATCAAGATAAATCTAGAAAATAAAAATGTCAATAATACGTTAATTGCTGAGCTTGAAAGATATAAGGAACAAGTTAAAGTGTTGAATGAAGGAAAAAATGTTGATTTAAGGAGTAATGATAACGTTTCAGATTTAAGTGCACAGTTTGTAGAGATTGATCGTCTTAAACAAACTCTTTCTGAACATTTAAAAGAAAAAGAATCTTTAATGCAAATAGTTTCTTTTCTCAAAGATGATTTTAGGAAAGAAGAATCTAGGAACATAGATAGAGAGATTTCTTTAGAAAAGAGGATTAAGCAGCTAGATAATATTGTTTTTAAAAGAGATCAATCTGCACAAACTGTTCACATGTTGACGAAACCTCGGTTTTTCTATAATCATACCACTAAACAAGCTCTAGGTTTTCAAAATCCTTTCTTTCTGAAGAAAGCTCAACAGTTGGAACCGAAGCTATATGTTGGTGATATTATTGAAAAAAAATAATCCCATTGTGATTCCTGACTCTGAAGAGACCTTAATGCTTGCTGAAGAAAGTCGTTCAAAAATGCTTTTAAAACAAAAGGATCCTATAATGTTAGAAAAGAAAGTTAATACTACACGGTCGATTTGATGCTTGTTATCTTATTCAACATTCTCATAAGATTTGAAAAAAATGATTTGTTCCACAAACTGAATTATCTGCTGAACAAGCCTTTTGGTCTTAGAATTCCGTGAATTCTGTAAAACCCACTCTTTCTAGTAGACCCACCAATGTTGAGGTTCCAAAAGAACTTCCTAAAGTCAGCATGGTTAATACGAGTTTGAAGAAACTTAAACACCATCTTACTGGTTTTGATGTGATAGTCAAAGAAAGAACCACACCTACAGCTATCATTGAGGTTTCATTGGGGTTTAACCATACAAAAGCTTGTTTTAGGGATGAAATAATTCCATTTGTAAAATCTCTGAAGGACTTATTTAACACATTGAATCAATATTTGGTTGATGAACTTTTTGACGTCCAAAATGTCTTTCATCAAATGGAATAGACTGTGGAACAACATCGTTTAGTGTCAAAAACATTTAAAGTTAAAATGAATCATGTTTTGAACGAAAACGAACGACTCTTGGAACAAGTCATTAACAAAGATATTGTGAATGAAATTATGAATTCTTCTGCAGATATTGCTTCTGTAAATGTTCATGAATGTGAAAAGTGTCATAAACTTGAGACTAAGCTTCAAACGGATTTCATTAAAAAAGTGATTTATGATAAACTGTTTAAAAGTTTCACCACTCTTGAAAAACATTGCATCTCTTAAGAAGTTGATTCTTAACTTAATCAGGAAATTTTTCAAAGGGATAATTATGTTTCAAATCAAAGTGCTCTAAGTTTTGATCCATTGTTTGAATTTAATGAATTGAAAGCTCAGTCCTAAGAGAAAGACATGATCATAAATAAGTTAAAATAGAGAATTAAATCTCTAAGTGGAAAACAGAATGAGGATAAGATTAAAAAGGACTTAGAAGAGATTGAAACTATAAATATTGAATTGGATCATAGGGTGACAAAGCTTATTGCTGAGAATGAGCATTTGAAACAGACCTATAAGCAACTTTATGACTCGAATAAACCAGCACGTATTTGATCAAAAGAACAATGTGATGATTTAATTAATCAAGTCAATCTAAAGTCTGGAAATTTCTGATTTAAATGCTAGTCTTCAGGAAAAAGTTTTGGTAATTACAGCTCTCAAGGATGATTTAAGGAAACTTAAAGGAAAAGCTCTAGTTGATAATGACGTTACAAAACACCCTAGTGATCCAGAAATGCTTAAGATTGATGTGGAACCAATAACCCCTAAATTGTTGAATAAATAGACAGCTCACTCTGCTTATATTAAGTCCTCTAACTTATGAAATGACATAACTTGATATATCTTAAGTCCTCTAAAATGTGTTCATAATACTTGTCCATGAATAAGTGTCCTCAAAATTATTTGTTCATAACTTTTGTAATTAAAACTTTTAACACAAAATAATTTATAACCTAAACATATAAATTAATTTCCACTTATATACAATGTGTACTTCCATTTTAAGTATTATTCCACTAACTTACATATGAAATTCGAACCATAATTACCTTTACAATGTCTCATAATTTCATGAAAATAACCTAGGTGGTGTTTAACATATATAACAAGCATGTAAAGTAAGAAATATGAATGAATGGAAATGTTAAATCTTAAATAGACCTTATAGAAATGTAGAGGATTGAAGAATGCAAGCTTGTACTTAAGCTTTAACCCAAGTAATCAAACACAAGATCAAACCTTAATTAGATTTCGTGTATGATTCTTGTTAAATCACAAACCCAATGCTTCCAATACACTTGAATGGTCTTAAATATACTTGATAACAATGCTTGAATGCTTGGAATATTTGTAGGATAAAATTTAATGGGAAAACCTAATAAAAGGATTTGAGCTGTGGGGTTAATTTGTTTTCTTTTGAGAGAGAATTATGCTTTGGAAAGTTAGCTAGTAATGAAAGAGTATGATTGACTTCCTAGTAATTGCCTTATATAGTAAAGGTAACCTTAAACTAACTAAGGTTAATGGTTGGTTAATAGTACATGAGCAAAAGACTTCTCCTTCTTTCTATGTATTTTGGACGCCTAGGATTGCTTGGAGGGTACTTAAGATTTGACAATTACTAGAAACAAGTGAAAGGTGTAAGGTACTTGGTCCTAGGTTGGGTTAGATTAAAGAAGAGTGGAGTTTATCTTTTGTTTGAGTTTTATCCTAACCCCAACCGGCCCTATGTGATTATTATTGAGAAAATGGGTTTATTTTTATATATTGGGTATAATAGTGGGTATTTGTTTGAGTATACATGGTTATAGGTATTTTCGGGTATGCCAAAATGTATTTTATTGCGAAACGTAAACGTTTTACGTAACCGATAAAAATAAAATAGGAAAATTTAATAATTATTCTCATAATAATTATATAACACTTGTTTGACGTAAACTTTTACTTGTTTGGTGCCCGTTTACGTTGAATGTTGATTTTTTAGTTTACGCGATTTAACTATACGTTAATAATTAAAAGCGAACGCGTAAAACTCTAAAAATAAATAATGGTAATAATTGAGTCAGGAAATGACCTGAAATAACGGATTGTTACAATTTTGATTTTGTGACATCAAATTTACGCAAGAGTGTTTCAAAAACATCAAAGAACTATTCTAAGCTTATAAACCTCAAACCCATAAACACAAACACAACCTACACGAATTTCGATCAAACTCGCACCTAAAAATACTTATCATTCACATGGATTCATTTCTTGAAAAACTGGTTTACCACAAGTATGGGGACACCATAAGGATCAAAAACCTTATGGTTAATCAACCTCAAACATATTTTGGTTCTTATGAACCCTAATTCGAAAATTAATGATTTTGAGTGATTTAGGGTGTTATTAGCCAATTCCTTTGATCCCTAAGACGTTTCGATGATAAGGAACAAGTATTTAGTTTTACCTTTTGTGTAAAAATGTGGAGATCGTTTTAGACTCAACTAGGATTATAATAACAAAGATATAAATTTGCATAGGGTTTTTAAAACAAGAACAATGTTATTGAACAAAGTTTTACATTCATACAAGCTCTAATTCTATATGATTAGTATAGAACAGTTACCTACTGTAACAGGATCAAAGAAACCTTTGATCTTAGAGCTAAACCACATACTATAGACATCTACATCTTACCAGGGAAACCTTTGTAAGTCCATCTAGACTTACAAGGAAATCTAATTTTATTAGGAAACAAAATCTTTCCTAATCTTTGATCTTTATCTTTTATGCAAATCTTTTAGAATCCTCCATCTTTTGTAGAATTCCATATTGTCGATTTTGATCCTTTTGTTTCATTCTTTATTCTTTTGAGCAAGTTCTTTTTTATCATCAAATCAATAATTCCTAAAAATCTTCCCCTATTTGATGATGACAAAACAAACTGTGAACTGATTCCAAGATGATCCATAGTAGCTTAATCTTCAACAATCTTTATCTTCAAATCTGATCTTCCATTAATGAAACAATCTTCCCTTTAACTTAAGATTTCCATTGAACTTGTTGAAACTTCTTCAACACAATAAAGTCTTCAACATCTTGTTCCATGCCATGCCACCACACATAATAAGTTGCAAATAATATCATCTTTGTAACATCTTCCCCTTTTTGTCATTATCCATTAAGGGACTTGTGAACATATGCAACTTTGATCTTTACAACTACAAACCATATATCACACTTCTAATCCAAGCTTTCCAATATCTCAAATTACCCTCCATGACGCATAATAAGATAAATGAATTCAAGCAGTAGAAACTTAAACTAGCAATAGTAATAATGACTTAGCAGTAGTAAGAATCAAAACCTTCCCCTCAAGTGGTGCATGTAACATATCCAAATGGTTAAACACTTTATCATATACTTCCCCTGAAACCAATATGTTAACCATCTCTTGAATCTCTTATTCTATTGGCTCTATGTAATGATTACTGATGGAGAAAACTTAGTATTACGAATTTGATGCTGAAGTAGAATAACCCAAACTTATGTCTTATGTCTTTTACTATTCACTTGACTCAAAACTCATACGTAATTCTTTGAAGTATAAGTAGACCTCAATCTCTTGAAAAATCCTCATCTAAATAAGACACTAAGCACTACAACGTAACTCCTTTAAGCGATAGCAAATGTACGCATTGAGCACCAAAAGTTTGTAGATCACACATTGCTAGATTTGACAAGTCTTCGTCAACATCGGTTTTAAACTCAAACAAGTTATCTTCAAAGTCATAATCCAACCAAACTTGACTTTAAGATATGATAAGAACACACACTCGTGCAATTCCACTTCAACTTCAAATAAGTGATAAACAATTATCTCTGTTAATTAATTTTTGCAATTATTCCTAAAAATAGCCTTTTCAACGATTTAAGTGAATCTAAATCCAATAACACAAGCCTAAATAAAGTAATCATAAATGTTTGTGGCTTGTTATCATAATTTAATTCAACAATCAATAATATTCATCTCTTGTCCAGTAGACGAATATCCAACCCTAAGCTCAGCAATCAATAATCATGATGATATAAGAACGATTAGACAATTACAGCACCACCATGATAACATCACAATCAAATCATGTGTTTGAAACTTTAACAGTAGTAACTCTTATATGTACCAATTGTTTTAAACGCTAGCAATAGTATCCCTTTAAGCCTGGCAGTAGTAAGTGCTCTAATAGCCGTAGTACCTGCTTAACTCTAGCAGTATCAGGTTCTTCTTAAAGATCACGAATCAGCAGCACTAACACAAATGAAGCAGCATAAACAATACTAGCAGCATTAACTCTTGTATTGACAGTACTAATCAAAGCTGGCAATATTAACTTTTCAGATTACTATTGTTCTTAATTACGGGCAGCATTAATATAGCTGTAGTAATACCTCTAATCCATGAAGTAGCATTAAGAATATACATTAGCAGCATTAACATACAATAGCAGCATTAATCTGTACTCGAACCAGCAGTACTAATAAGCAGCTCTAAGTATATACTGCTAATAGACATTTACAACACCAAGTCTGTTGCTTACTTTAAACGTCTTCCAAAACAGCAACAACTAACACCAAGTCGCCATCAACTATCCTTCAAAAACAGATCATACACATATCCAAACACAAAATATGAGTGCGACAGTAGCAGTAGTAGCCAAAACCTAAATAATAAATCTTCTTCTTTAGCAATCGACACATAGGGTTTTGGGAATACAATTTTGGAACAATAAGTTTTAGGGTTTTAGGGTTTATGTTTTAGCGAAACCCTTCAAGACTAAAAACTTGTTTTGTAATTCTTGATGTCGAAACTTTTCTCGGGCCATTTCCATCTTTAATCTTTTCTTGAGTAGTCGACTGAACCCGGTATCATAAACAGATTCAAACTTTTAGTTTCGAATCAGTACTTGAATGATTTCAGCAGCAAAACACCATAATCAATCATGCCACAATGAATCTTCTCAGTAACACAATATACGTGACCCAACTTTAACTTTTTTGTTTTACCGAATTACTAAAAACCCTAATTTTATTAAATTTGCCTGTTCACCGAAAATAACCAGAAACTCGATACATTTTTCTTTCTTTTGTTCGATTGTAAAAACCCTGTAGATCATAGATCAAGAGCCACATGGCTCTAATACCAATTGTGGATTTAAAACAAGGATTATAATAACAAAGATATAAATTTGCACATCGGATTTAAAACAAGAACAATGTTATTTAACAAGGTTTTTCACACATAAAAGCCCCAATTCTATTTGATCAATATAGAACGGTTACCTAACTGTAACAGGGTCAAAGATACTTTGACCTTGAGGCTAAACCACACATAGACGTCTACTTCATTAACACACATACGTTTTGGTGCACACAATCACACACATAAACTATGTCTAGGTATTTCCTTATATAGGTAGTCCATCTAGACTTACAAGGAAATCTAATTGTATTAGGAAATAAAATATTTCCTAATCTTTGATCTTTATCTTTAAAGCAAATCTTTTAGAATCCTCCATCTTTTGTAGAATTCCATATTGTCAATTTTGATCCTTTTATTTCATACTTTATTCTTTTGAGCAAGTTCTTTTGTATCATCAAATCAATAATTCCCAACAAAAAACAACTTCTTGATTCTTGCTTCTTAGGATCGAGCAGTTTGAGAGAGAAGAATGGTTTTTGAGTTTTGGTAAATACTAAAACCGCCCCCTTTATTTTATGTTTATTATTTGCATTTTCAAAAATGGCAAAAAGAGTCCCTGAGTTTTGAAGTGGTTTGCACTTTGACTAAGCAACTTATCCTAAGGCTTATACAACTTAAGGCAAATGGCAAACTTGGTCCTTGTGATTTTTAGCCTAAAACTACTAAGCCATAAATTGTAAATAAGTCCCTAAAGTTTATAGCAATGACATATTTTGAAAGATTGTTTGAAAAGATTATTCGTTAACACTTTCTTCCCCTCGAACAAAGACCCGTGTTCTATTTAAAGAGCTGTAGTCTTTGTTTGAGTGGTCAAATTATCTTTTAATTATTTTTGTTATTACAGAAAGCACTGATTCGTTTTGAAAAGACAACACTTTTCACCTTATGAAAGAAGATTTCTCTTCTTTTGGAAAATAAATGCACTGACACGTACACTTATTTTTTAGACAGCCTGGGTTGTGTAGCAAAGTATACACAAACCTTTTGCATGAACATGAAGTAGTTCATACCCAAGAAAAATTAATTTCCCGTTGAGAGGTCAAGTTATTTTTTTGACGATATACTTGCCTTTAAAAATGATGACCTGGTTACAATCTGAAATAATTGTAAACCATTGACATGTTTTGAAAACATTTGAAACTTCTGCTCGAACTTTATTTATAGCCCTGTGTCATTATTGAATGATATTTACAAGGCCGTAAATATTATCGATTACAGACGACATGCAAGAAGCATATTTTTGTAGTTTTCTAATTTTTTTAATTTTGTATTTGCTTTTTGTGGTTTTATATTTTTGTATTTTCTTTTTATACAAAATGTTTAAAAAATGTAAAATCTTTTTGTGTTTTTGTTTTGTTTGATTATTTACATAGGATACAAGAAGAGTTTCCACAATTACTCTTCGTCAGATTCGCAAGACTTTTAAATGTTTCTGGAGACATACTCTTCATTCCAAGCCGGCTGAGTAGAAATTCAAATATTTCCCGAGCCAATACTTTGGTGAATACGTTTGCCAACTAATATTCTATCTTGAAAAAATAGAGCTCAACCACACCATTCTCCACTTGCTCTTTGATGAAATGATATTTGACATCGATGTGCTTGGATCTTGAGTGCTAGACATTATTGCAGCATAAAGCAATAGCACTCTTGTTATCATAATATAGAGGGATTTTACTAAATGCAAACCCGTAATCTATCAGCTGTGATCTCATCTATAGGATTTGGGCACAGCATCCATATAGGGCTATGTATTCTGCCTCTGTAGTTGAGATAGTAGTGCTCTTCTGTTTCTTTGAAGACCAGCTGACTAATTTGTCACCCAAGAACTATGCATTGCCAGAGGTACTTCTTCTATTATCTTGACACCTGGCATGATCAACATCTGCATAAGCTGTTAGAGCAATAATGATGTTCTTCGAATACCAAAGACCCATATTGATGGCTCTTTTTAAGTATTGAAAGACCCGTTTAACCGCATGTAAGTGCTTTTTGGTAGGCCTTTCTTGATACCGGGTACACATGCATACTACAAATACTAGATTTGGTCCACTGGATGTAAGATACATAAGGGAGCCGACCATACCATGCTAACGAGTAGGGTCAACTGGTATCCCTTGTAGATCTTCATCCAGTTTGGTTCTCTCCACCATTGGAGTATCAACCGGGTCACAAGATTCCATATCGTATTTTTTAAGTATTTCGAGAGCATATTTTGATTGGTTAATAAATATGCCTCTAGGACTTTGAGAAATTTTTAATTCAAGAAAGAAAGACATTTTTCCCATTATTGACATCTTAAATTTTGAACTCATTATATCAGCAAATGTGTCACAAAGAGCAAGATCAGTAGAAATAAAAATAATATCGTCTATGTAAATTTATACCAGTAGGATATCTTTTTCTTCATTCCTTGTGAACAGTGTAGGATCGACAACACCTTTTGAGAACTCTTGGGAAAATGGAAACTTTGACAGCAGATCATACCAAGCGCGTGAAGCCTGTTTAAGCCATAGAGAGCCTTCTTTAGTCTGTACACGTGGTTGGGATGGTCTTGATCTACAAACCCCTCTGGTTGACTGACATAGACCTCTTCGCGTAGCACCCCGTTCAAAAATGCAGTCTTAACATCTGATGACATCAAACAACGTCACCTTTATAGCATCATTTATCCCATTTAAATTACCCATTTTATATAATTATTGAAAGAATTGATACTTAATCCTTTATATTTGAGATTTGCAGTAATTAAGGAGTACTTTGTGAAGATTAGCAAAAAGGCACGCATTTTGTTGCTTAAACGAATAAATCTGAAGAATACTGTTATGACATTCTATACGCAGTATCCATCAAGGAAGATACGGTGTATATGTGCCTACACTTCATAAGAAACCACAAAGAATAAAGACCTATACGCCGTATCCATGAGCTCTAATACGCCGTATCCAAGATATAGTAATAAAATATTCTAGAAGATATTAAACGTGGTCCCTACTCCAAGAAACCCCCTAATACGCCGTATTGACTTCAACCAATACGGCGTATCAAATAAATTCCAGACACTATAAATAGAAAACCTAAAAACGAGTTTTAGGTGTGCTTGATCATATTTTCAAAACCCTAACCACAAAAGTTGATTTTTCAAAAACAAGAAAAGCAGAATAGGTCAAGCAAAGCTACTAATTACATAGGAAACACCTTGTAATCTTTATACTCTTATAATCGTTCAATTTTTGGTATCATTCGTTTAACTCGGTTAGTTTACCTTGGTTGATTGATTATTCTTGTATTATTTACAATGGTTAAGGGCTAATACCCTTGGGTATTAGCCATGATTATGAAGATTTATATGTTTGGTTTGTTTATATCGACTGCTTAATCTATCATTAGTTGTTGATTATGTTTATCAATTCATACTTGTTTATGTGCTTAAGTATGCGTCCCATCATTCAACTGGATCTAGGAATGCAAAATATCTCACGATGGCTCTCCATATCCGCAATTTATATATTTAAAGTAATAGGATCACAAATATTGACCTATCGTTACCATTGGTTTATGTGAACAAGTTATACTAGCAGGTGACCTAGGATTAACAAATAACGTACTAATTCCTTTGGTAAAGATTCAGACAGTGGACTACTAGTATATAAAGAGCCGTTAAGCAATAAGTGGGTAAAGTCTCCATGAGCTAGGGTTTAATAAGATCACCATTACTAATCTCCTAAGATAGATTATAATCAGCAAATAGGATGCTTTATGCGGATGCTTTTAATTGTGATAGAATTCTACGTGTCTAGGCTTTAAGAAGAAGTATAGCCTAAATCTTGGAATGATATGCCGACTTGAGATAAGAACTCATTGCACTAAAATAAACAAACATGCGTTTTAATCGGATTAATCATGGTTAATACAGTTTCTTATATTTGGATAGACCGCTCTTCTATCTTTTGATTATCTGCTTGCATGTGTTATCGTGTTTTAAATTGATTTAAGTCACCACCAAACCTGTGCTAGTCTCTCAGACTGAAAACCCTACCTTATCCGTTAGAACTAGGTTTAGCATAGGTTTAACATAGATTAGAATTAACATAGTTTAAATTGACTTAATTAACCAAAATATTGATAGAACTATAAGATTAATGCTCTCGTTCTTAGTGATCGACACCCTACTTACCAACAAAGCTACATCTGATCGGGTACACTGCCCGTTAAAGTGTTGTTTTTAGGTAAACTCGGCAAAATATAAATGTAAAACTTGATAACTAAAATAACAACCTACATGATGACACATTAAGTTTTTGGCGCCGTTGCCGGGGAGTGAAGTTGTTTAATCTTTATTTTATTTAATATTTTAGTTTTAACCCTAGATTAACTTAACCCCTAGAATTAATGTAATTAGGATTAGTGTAAAATTCTGTATATTTGTTTGTTTTGTTTGTGTGTTTATTTTGTTTTGTTTGGTTTATTATTTTCTATATATTGTTCTGGTCGATAACCTGATACGGCGTATTCACTTTAATTAAATACGGCATATCTAACTTTCTTAACCAATAAATCATATTCGTTCAACGGATCTATACGGCGAATTCAGATAAATTAAATACGGTGTATCGATCATCTGATATAACAGCATAATTAAATTCTTTGTATTTGATTTACGTGCTTGATTTTATGTATTACCTTTCTTCCGAGCAAGTCCTGCTGATATTTTTGCCTTTGTTACATAATGTACTAATTAGAGTGTGTAGATTGAAGAAGTAATGGCAGAAATTAAGACAAAAACAACTATGGATGAATTCGTGACTAAAATCCAAGCAATTTATTATTCAGGGATCATAAGTATTACGATTAATGGTAAGGCTGCTTATGAATTAAAAGGAAGATTCCTTGATGATTTGTGTAAAAATGCCTTCAGTGGAACTAATGGAGAAGGCGTGGTCGAACATATCGAATACTTCCTTAAAATTGTTGACCCTATTGACTTACCCAATGTAAATTATGAATGAATTAGACATAGCAAAGAAGGATCCGACTAATACTAAGTTTGAAAAATGGTTGGCTTCAAAATTTGCTAACTATATGATAATGGATCCGTTCACTAGGAAAGTTTTATGGGATTTTTGGAAAAAGGATGATAATAAAGAAGGAGTTACTAATGAGGGACTTTCTGATCTTGAGGAAGCTAATAATGAAGATGAACACAAAATCACTGAAATCTTCAGGATAGAAACCAACTTATTCGACTATGAAACACCGTTGTGTATAAAATTCCATGAGTTTAATTATCTTCTTAAGGTTGATTCAAAATTATTTACTTACGATATTAAAAGGACCAGACTTATGAAGATTATAAGAACGAATTGAATAATGAAGTTGAAGAACCATGGTCTAAGAATAAAGTACCATATGAAATATGTGATCATATTTGCGAACCTTTCCATTTCAAGAGTGGGAAAACTAAATGGCCCACCTGCAATTCAAATAAAGATGGATTCTGTAACGATGGAGACTTACCGGGAATGGTTTGAGTTGGTTACATGACCTACTTTCTAGACCATAAATGGTATGATGATCTGACATATAGCAGTTTGAAAGATGAATCCTTAAAGTAAAAAGCCATTTATGAGAAGTCATGGGGAAATGCAACTCAAAGTGTAATAAACTTTTACCCATGGTTAAAAAGATCTTTCGGAAACTTCCATGAAATCGATTATGAATTGTTAGTAAAACTTAAGGAATGTTGGTGGAAAATAAACTATCATGAATGCTCTCCATTTACTAATTGGAGGGATCATATCCGCGGACCATACGCAAATGTCAATACTACCTATCACCATTATCTTGATAGTAGGAATGGTAGAGCAGGTAACGATAGTAATGTTCATGAAGAGGAGGAACAACACAACAAAGGACAATGTGATTTGTTTGATAATCTCGTTCAAGAACCGCTAGTTTGCAAGGTTAGAAGGTTTGACATGTTCAAGTATTCATTTGGACAGGAAGAAGAGTATGTTGCTGCAAAGGAATATGAATATGATGATTTGACAAGAACCAATAAAGATACATGTCACGCATACCAAGAGATCTTTTGTAACATGGACGAAGGATGGTTGGTGACAAGGGCGGAGTAGAAGAAGCTGAAGAAAAGTCTAACTTAAAGACTTCGTTGTAAAGAAAAGTGCTTCCCGGGAGACAACCCGGACAGTTTTTAATTTGTTTTATCGAGTCTGTCTTCCCAGACATCAATACGGCATATCCGCTTCATACCATACGGCGTATTGAATGTCTAGACATTATCAGTTATTTATTTTTCTGCATTTAAAACATTATTGTCAGATCTGTCTATACGACATATTCATTATATGATACGACGTATTTGGCAGACTGACCCGTACTCAGATACTTTCTACAGGTTTCAATATGGCGTATCCTAGTTTTAGGATACGGCGTATCGACTTCCTATACAGTTAATTTTTTTATTTTAATTAACCGTAGAATACCCGAGATAGGTTTGCATGGTTTTCTTATATCTTACACAGGACCTCAATGGAAAAAAATTGACAATGTTGGTGGAGTATCTATAATCTAAAATCTTATGTGTGTTGTAGTCATTGCATGGAATTCAAAGCAATTACAAAAAACATTATGCTCCATAAACTCAACATGGAGTAATCATTACCAAGCAAATATAGGGAGAGTTTCTTATTCTAATTTTTTAGTTCAGTTTGTAACTATTATGTTTATAAACGATGATGTTGTATAAAAATTTTTTTTTTTTTTTTTAAAAAAAAAAGGGGGGGGGGGGTGGGGAGGGATGAGAATTAAACGCTACTTGTCTAATTTTTCATATTAATATGCTTAAATTTAAAAAATTCAAACATACTTTTGTGAAATTACTGGTTACATAACCTGCACACAAAACCCTTATTAGATATTGTGAGGATTCAGCCTTATCTGTTTCCAAATATTTACCAAAATTCTACAAAAGTATGAGTGTGTCGGTGATGTTGTAGACTTTAGAATTTGGCTTGGGATATCTATTCAAGACCACAATATTGTGTACTATGGATTTAGATGGAGTAACTTGTTTAAATTGGTAAATTTCTAGGATTACACCCAAAAAGCCTATATATGTTGTGTTATTAACTAACCACACCGGTTAGTTAATCATTGTATAAACCCTTTGTTTACTCTCACTTTTAGAGTAAGATTCCCCTAGAAAAACCTGTTTAACCATTCTTGTTTTCACCAGCTATTTGTTTCGTTACACCTTTACACCTTAGCCTACCCTGTTAGATTAAGTCCACTTATCAATTGCTAGTTGCTTTAGAGGAAAGTTGTATTTCCTGTGTCTTGTGTCATTTTCTATCTCTGGTATGGTTGGGAAATTACACATTGTAATGGGAATGTAAAAGTAGTTAAACTCATGTATTTTTACTAATTTCACAATTATTGGTATATCCGAGCACGAAGAATTAGTAGTGTATCATTTATGTTTAAAAAAATTGAAAAAAATAGAAAATTGCTACAAAAAAGAGGAGGAAATTATGAAGATAGTCGGTTCGTTAAAGCTTAAACTAATGGTATTATTTGAAGGATCGATTATTCGTTGATACATGTTATAAATCAACGATGTAAAGTTTTGTATAAAGTGGTAAATATCGCCACTTATTTTTGTAAAAGTATGCATAGTATGGATGATTGGGAAGTTGACCATTACGAGAACACCAACTAAGGTTGTTTTTATTAATCTATGACCGAAGACGTTTTTTGTAAATATTTCTATGTCTTTATCATGGGAACGGTCAGGAAAGTATCTAGCAACTTGTACCTTATTTGTTTCGACTTAGTATATTTGTTTTGTAAATTTTAATTATTTCCCTTTCCTAATCCCTAACCCTTAGGTTTTGCTCAAATAAGGATGCGAGCAATCACATATGTCCATTCCGTCGTTATGGCCATGTATGTGTGATTTTGTCCGCCTTGTTGGTTTATTAATTTTGGAGAAAGGATTAGAAGATCCATACCCTATATCACTCTTTGTCCTAACCCTTGGTTTTACTCGAGTGAGGTAATTGATTGCAATCATGTATGTATATTCCATCGTTATGGGTGTGTATATGTGGTTTGTCGCCCTTGCTGGTTTACGTTTTGGTAAAGACTACTAGTCCTATTCTTTATCTTATTCGAGTTAAGATTTGAATGCATTCATGTGTGTCTATCCCATCGTTATGGGTGTGTATGTGTGTTTTTGTCATCTTTTCTGGAATATTGGTATCGATAAAGATTAGAAAGAGTCATCTAACCCTTTAAGCCTTTTTAACCTAATTTACCTTTATAAACTTGTTGCTCCATAACTTTAGTGGTGGAGATGTATATCCTTGCCAAGATTATGATAGAATACTCATCACGACCGAGCAATTAAGTGAATTAGTTACACGTTACCACATAGATAGTCGAGTGATTTGAGTGGTTTCATCTTTCTATTTCATGAGTTTTCTGGTTGTGTACATGTAATTGTGTGAATAAATGCTTAAAGAAAAATCCTTTGGGATACATTTTAATAAATTTCTAAAGGCTACTTGAGGACAAGTAGGATTCAAGTGGGGGGTATTTGATGACATCAAATAACGTCACTTTTATAGCATCATTTATCCCATTTAAATTACCCATTTTATATAATTATTGCAAGAATTAATACTTAATAATTTATATTTGAGATTTGCATTAATTATGAAGTACTTTGTGAAGATTAGCAAAAAGACACGCATTCTGGAGCTTAAATGAAGAAATCTAAAGAATAATGTTCTGACATTTTATACGTTGTATCCATCATGGAAGATACGGCATATCTATGCCTGCACTTCACAAGAAACCATGAAGAATAAAGACTTATACGCCGTATCTAGGAGCTTTAATACGCTGTATCCAAGATATAGAAATTAAATATATTGAAAGATATTGAACGTGGTCCCTACTCCAAGAAACCCCCAATATGTTGTATTGACTTCAACCAATACGGCGTATCAAAGAAATTCCATACACTATAAATAGAAAACCTAAAAACGAGTTTTAGGTGTGCTTGATCATATTTTCGATACCCTAACCACAAAAGTCGATTTTCAGAAGACAAGAAGAGCAGAAGAGGTCAAGAAAAGCTACTAATTCCATAGGAAACACCTTGTAATCCCTATACTCTTATAATCGTTTGATTTTTGGTATATTCATTTAACTCGGTTAGTTTACCTTGGTTGATTGATTATTCTTGTATTAATTATAATGGTTAAGGGCTAATACCCTTGGGTATGAGGCATGATTATGAAGATTTAAATGTTTAGTTTTTTTATATCGACTGCTTAATTTATCGTTGGTTGTTGTTTATGTTTATTAATTCATATGTTTATGTGCTTAAGTATGCGACCCATCCTTCAACTGGATCTAGGAATGCAAAATATCTTGCTAGCTAGATGCCAGGATGGCTCTCCATATCTGCAATTTATATATCTAGAGTAATAGGATCACAAATATTGACTTATCTTTACCATTGGTTTATGTGAACAAGTTGGACTAGCAGGTGACCTAGAATCAACAAATAACGTACTGATTCCTTTGGTAAATACTCAGATAGTGTACTACTAGTATATAAAGAGCCGTTAAGAAATAAGTGGGTAAAGTCTCCATGAGCAAATCGGATGCTTTATGCGGATGCGTTTAATTGTGATAGAATTCTACGTGTCTAGGTTTTAGGAAAAAGTACCGCCAAAATCTTGAAATGATATGCCGCCTCAAGATAAGCACTCATTGCACTAAAATAAACAAACCTGCGTTTTAATCAGATTAATCATGGTTAATACAATTTTCTTATATTTGGCTATACCGCTCTTCTATCTTTTGATTATCTACTTGCGTGTGTTATCGTGTTTTAAATTGATTTAAGTCACCACCAAACATGTTCCAGTCTCTCAGACTAACCCCCCCTTTATCCGTTAGAACTAGGTTTAGCATAAGTTTAACATAGATTAGAATTAACATAGTTTAAATTTACTTAATTAACCAAAATATTGATAGAACTATAAGATTAACGCTCTCGCTCATAGTGATAGACACCATACTTACCAACGAAGCTACATCTGATCGGGTACACTTCCCGTTAAAGTGTTGTTTTTAGGTAAAGTCGACAAAATATAAATGTAAAACTTGATAACTAAAATAACAATCTACACGATGACACATCAACATCCATTTGGTAGATTGTTAAGTTTTTGTGGGCGGTATTTTCAACGAAGATTCTGATGGCCTCTATCTTTGCAACCGGTGTGAATGATTCTTTAAAATCAATTCTTTCCTCTTGACGAAAACCCTTAGCTACCAACCTAGCCTTATTTTTCAATACGCCTCCAAATTTATCTAACTTAACCTTGAAAATCCACTTAAGGTTAATTAGCATGATATAATCTGGACGATATACTAGCTCCCATACTTTCAATCGTTCAAATTTATGAATTTCTTCCTGCACGACTTCAATTTCTTTTAATGCTTCTTTGTAGTTCTTTGGTTCGACTGAAGTGAGAAAAGCATCAAAGTAGCACCACATGGCATCAATTTTTAGTTGACGTCTTATTGAGACGGGTAGAGAAAGATTTCCAATAACATTGTCCAATGGGTGATCCTTTGTCCATTTGCTTAGATGTTCAAACGGTTGGTTGGCTAGATGAAAATTTAATGATATGATATCTCATGATGAAGATTGTTGATCTTACTTGAATAGATCTTGCTTAGCTTGTATGAAGCTTAGTTGTATTGAGTAAATCCAAGACAACTATGGTAGAAACTTTGA
>BQNB010057558.1:14242-38161 GCA_026074375.1 Tanacetum coccineum | reverse complement strand
AAAGAGAGTTTAAGAAGCTGAATCATAGTAGGATTGCCATCGTCAACGTTCGATGAAATTCGAAACGTGGTCCTGAATACATGTGGGAACGTGAAGATTAAATGAAACTTAAGTACCCGCATTTGTTTAGCGATGATAGTAGTTGAATTTCAGGGTCAAAATTCTTTTAAGGGGGGAGGGGGAGAATGTAACCTTTGCCCTTTTTGTGTTTTGAATATTTCATTTTTAGCCCTTTGACTATTTGGAGTTTGTCAGTTTATTCAGATATTGTACCGTGTTGACGGTGGTGAATTTATGAGATTTGAGAGGATTTATGGTTTATTGTGATTAATAATCCCTTTTTGGAAGGTATTATTATGTAATTTGTGTTCCGGGTGGTTTGACCCGTGAAATTTAAGAAATGCTGAAAAGCGAGTCCTGACACGTCTGTTAATGTCCAAATGAGTTTTGAAGGATTTAAAGTGTAAATATGTTGTGTAAATACTCTAGGTTAATGGAAAAGTATTTTTAAGATGAATAAAAATACTAATTAACTTTGGAAAATATTTTACGATCGAGTTTTATGAGTTCTAAGTGATTCTGACATGAAAAGAAAGACCCGAACCCCCTCCTAGGATGCCTATCTTAGCCGTGTGAGCCTAAGGGGACAAGGAGGCCAAAATTTAGCTAACCTTGTCCTAAGGTTGTACATAAGATGCTTTCCATCAACCATTTCTCATAATCTTTTTCATTTTCAAAAAAATAAAAACACACACATAAGTGTGTGTGTCTTGTACGTCCAAAATAAGCCACCAAACAAACCCATAAATTTTCCAACTTTGATCAAGAACGAGATATTCCGGGTTGATACGAGTATTTGGGTATTCATTTAAACAATGTTTGGGTTGTCCAGTTCATGTCGAAATCTATATTTTGAAGACTTTTCTTATAAGTTTCTAAATTTAAATTTCGTTCGTCCTTTTGGGTTTATATTGATGCATAGATGTTAGTTGTACAAGTTGATCGTCGTAAAAATTGATTTTTGGAAACAAAACGGATAAAAAGGCGTGTTTGTTTGCGTCGGATTCAAAAAGAAAGAATGGGGATTTTGTAGTTTTGATATTGTGGTCGTGATGGTTGAAAAACATATATTTCTAAATAGCTTATTTTGGATATTAGCTTGTATAGATTATTTTAGGCTTATTTTAAGCACTTTATGGCTTATTTTGAGCTTATATGCTCGCTGCTTATATAGGAAACACAAGGGATGTGTTTTTGATTATTTACTTTGATTGGCGTATATTTGTAGACTCTATTTTGGGCTTACGGTGTTAACTGAATATGTATCATAGATTATTAAGCTTATTTTAAAACTTATGGACTAGTTTTTGGAGCTTATGGGCTCATGGCCCATTAAGCACAAATAACTCGTGGCTTATTTGATGGCTTATTATGGTCTGGATTATTTTCTACTTATTAATATGAGCTTATGTATATAAATGAGCCTTGGTTTTGGGCTTGGATAGTATTTGGAAGTTTTGGTTTAAGTTTTGATTTGGACCCCTGTGTGGGTGATTGGAATTGTAAGAGATTATGGATTTGGTTATGATTTGGGATATCACTCGAGGTTGTTCAAGGTTGATGGTCTTCGTAACACTTAAAGTTTATGCATTGTAGTTTTTCTCTATATTGTATCTTGTGTTATGATTGATCATTATGTTACACTCCTGAGTTTCCGCCATTATCGGAGTGTGACATATGAGTTTCTGCCATTGTCGAGGTGTGACAAAAACACTCACTTAAAAGCCAAACCGCTGCCTAATAAAAGTAGTAAACCGCTGTTTACTTTGTACCAAACCGCTGACTGGTACACTTTTGTTTTCTTTCTTGTATTCGACTAGGAAATAAAACAAGTGTACTTGCTTATGTCAAACCACTGCCAAGAACTAAACCTTGTTCCTTGTTTTAAACCGTGACCAATAATAAGCCAACAAGAAACTTAAATAAGCTTTAAGATAAGCTGTTTTAGCATGATATAAGCTACTGAAAGAAATAACAATAGGCTACTTTTGAAGATTTTGACTAAAAAACAAGAAAAAAACTAGTTCAAATAGAACTTGGTAACAACCTAAATAAGCTATAAAGAACAACTAAACCAAATAAACTATATAAGCTATAATAAGCAATGAATTAAATAAGAAACAAAGCAATATTCGGTTAGAAAGGTAAAGCATTAAGCTTTTTATCATTTAAGCCAAAACCAAAGTGAACCGTGAGCTTATAAGCTTAATAATAAGCAACGAAATAAGGTAGACAAACCACAAAACAAACACCTATCTACCCGAGGCGTATGATACCAAATGTAGGAACCCGTATTATCACTTCACTTCACCATGGTAAGAATCAAAGATAAGAAAAAGAGAAGAACTTTAAAGAGACAAACTAGAGAGAGAAAGTAGAGAGAAAAATGAAAGGATGTAATATTAGCTTAAGAGAAAATAAACAACCAACCCCCTTTTCCTTGGTGGAAAAGGGTTTATATACCCATACACCATGCTTAGGACGTGTAGGGCTTTTGACACGGACCGGGCTTGGGTTTTGTTGGACTTTAATCCTGTTACACATACGATACATGATTAACTAATAAGCCCGGTATTCTAATCTAGCCTATTACAACTTTATATAAATGAATGTCCAAGACCTAATATTTATAATGAACGAACGTCCTTGTTTGACTCAAAATATTAAGGCTAACAAGAAGGTAGAGAGTTTGGTGCCTAAGAAGAGAGAAATATATGTTTATTATGAAGACACACCTCACAATGTGAGGTTCTATGAGTATTTATACCCACATTACTGATGCGGTGGGTTACAACGCAAAAGTTATACAACCATCCTAGGTAGATGATGACATCAAATAATGTCTATTTTATAGCATCATTTATCATGACTAAATTGCTCGTCCAATATTATTTTATGCATGAATTGGTACTTAATTGCTTATATTTGTTATTTGCAGTAAATATGGAGAAATTGGTAAAGTTTAACTAAAAGGCACGCATTTTGGAGCTTAAACGAAGAAATCTTAAAGACTGCTGATCTGACATCTAATACTTTGTATCCATCAAGGAAGATACGACGTATCTATGCCTTGACTTCACAAGCACCTACGAAGACATAAAGACCAATACGACGTATACAGAAGATCCTAAACGTCGTATCGTAGATCAAGTATTGGAATATTCTGGAACATTATAATCGTGGTCCCCACTCCAAGAAAACCCCAATACGGCGTATTGACAACTTTTAATACGGCATATCAACTTAATTCCAGAGGCTATAAATACCTAACTCTAAAGACAAATTTTAGTATGAAAAAACCATACCGAAGACTGAGAAGAAGGCATTAACCACCAAAAGAAGGCATTAACCCACCAGTTCGAATTTTAGAAAGAGAAGAGTAGTCCCAATAAGTGTGAGCGAGAGCGGCAACGCCCTTCAATCCATAGGAAAACCCTTGTAAATTCTTATACTATAAATACGTGTCTGGTTGTTGGTAGCATTCATTAACTTGGTTAGTTTACCTTAGTCATTCGTCTATGACATTTGTATTCGTTACAATGGTTATTGGCTAATACCTTTAGGTATTAGCCATGTTTATGATAATTTAATGTTTGGTTTATGTTTATTCTGATTGCTTCTTGTAAGATGTGTGTTGCTTTGTATTTATCAATTTATACTCGTTTATGTGCTTAAGTATGCGACCTATTATTCAACTGGATCTAGAAAACGAACCAAGTAGACAGCTCTCCATATCTAAAATTTATATATCTAGAACAATAGGATCACAAATAACGTGATGTACCTTCTACACAACCTTAGAAAATTCTTAAATTGAACAAAGATACTAATGCGGCACATATAACAAGCTGACCTAGGATCAAAAAATAACGTTCTGATTCCCTGAATAAAGATCTGTACAAGTGAACTACTAGTATATAAAGAGCCGTTAAGCAGTAAGCAAAACCTCGATGAGCTATAATTCAGTAAGTCACCAGTATTGGTCTACTAAGAATTGATAAAAATCAAACACAAAGGACATTTGCTTTATGCGGATGTGTTTAATTGTGGACAGAATAAGCATGTCACGTTTTTAGTAAAAAGTATCGCTAAATCTAGGAATGATAATATAGAACGAGAAAGAACACTCATTGCACTTATAAAATAAAGCCTGCATTTTATTATATTAAACATGGTTAGTACGTTTTCCTTACAATAGGCTTAACCGCTTCTCTATCTTTTAATTATCAGCTTGTGTGTGTTAATCGGCCTCATCTTAGTCTAGGTAAACCAAAACTTATGCTAGTCTCTCATGCTAAAAACCTCCTTTTTCCCATTAGTTTAGGTTTAACTTAGGTATAACATAGAATAAATTAGGACTAACATAAGTAACTAAAATACTGATAGAATTAGGAGTTAACTCTCTCGCTCTTAGTGATCGACACTCTACTTACCAACGAAACTACAATTAATCGGGTACACTGCCCGTTAGTGTTGTTTTTAGGTAAAGTCGGCAAAATACAAATAGTAAAACTTGATAATAAATAATACTTACGCACAACGACACATTAAGTTTTTGGCGCCATTACCAGGGAGTGAATTGTTTAATTCTTGTTTTTATTAGTATTTTTAGTTTAGATTTAACATAACTTAGATTAGTGTAAAAATTTTGTTTTTGAGTCTGTTTGTGTTTGATTTATTTTGCTGCATTGTATAATTTTGCATATTTGTTTATTTTTCTGTATTGTTTTTCTTTTCTGTAACTGTACTGGTTGAACAACTGATACGGCGTATTCACTACATTGAATACGGCATATCTCCCTTTCGTAACCAATACAGTGTATTCTGTTCAACAGATTAATACAACGTATCTAGTCAATTGCATACTGCGTATCAATCATCTGATACAGCAGCAGATTGTATTTTTTTGTATTCCATTCTTATTTATAGTTTTTTGTATTTTCTCTCTTTCGAGCCTATCCTACTAATTATTTATCCTCTGTATCAAGAGTGCATGACTAGGGGTTCAACCAAAGACTTCCTTACACTTTTCGAAGAACTAGAACGAGTATTCTGATCAGCAAGGAAGCTTTTCAAGACAACGAGTCTTGATTATTAGAGTTCACAGGAATTCAATCTATTTTCTAATCTCGAGAATCAGAGTGAAGAAGAAGTTGCAGAAGAAATGGGGGAACCAACCAAGGAAGAATACATGACTAAGACCCGAGAAGATTATGGTTCAGGGATTGCTAGGCCTAAGATTAATGAAAAGGCCCACTTTGAGTTGAAGGGTTAATTTCTCAAAGAATTACGTGATTACACTTTTAGTGGATCGGATAATGAAGATGTTAATGAACACATTGAAAAAGTTCTTGAGATTGTTGACGTATTTTATATTCCTGATGCAACTCAAGATCAAATAATGCTTCGAGTATTCCATATGTCGTGTTATTAGAAATAATGCCTAAAAATGTTATTTATATTTTTCGACTCCTCTATGTTTTGAAGAACACAAAATGTAAAAACATTCACGATATAAATAAACATATACATGTTATCAATCATAAACTTTTATTTCGACATAAATCACTTAAGGTATGGATAAACAATCACTAAACATGATTAGTAATCAAGAAAATAAACTTTCTTCTAAATCATCACATTTCTACAAAACTAATTTTTACAAAATTAAAAACATGAATGTTGATCCTAACTTAAGATCGATTCTTTGGCTTGTAAAGGTTAAGTTACTTTGGATAGATCCAAAACAACTAGGGTAGAAACTTTGTTATTACTAAAGAGTATGTGGAATCTACTCTTGAATACTTAGAAGAATATGAATGTAACAGTGAATTATATGAACAATGATATAACTGAAAAGCTTCAATATTATTATTATCAATAATACGAGTACTCTATGTAGTACTACGGTTTACAACCTTGAAGCTGTGAATACTATGACTCTATATGAATGTACGTCAAAATTGTGTATCTAAACTCTATACCCTAGGTCCTCCTTTTATACCAAGGAGTCCTAGTCGGTTTACAATATATTACAAAGACTTAGATTATTCTCAAATATCTATCCCATAAATAACTCATTCTTATCACATAAGTAATCTTTATCTTCAAGTAATCTTTATCTTTCTGACAACATTAACTCTTCCAGCAGTTGTAATCCTTTCAGCAGCATTAACTTTGTATGAGCAGCATTAATTCTGAACTAGCAGTTTTAACTTATACACCACCAGCACTAACTGAGCACAAGCAGTAGTAACTACTTAGAATATTTTCCTCATCCTTTATCAGCAGTACTAAGTTACACTAGCAGTATTATCTTTATACTAGCAGTATTATATATACTAACAGTAGTAATTGTGAACTAGCAGTAATAACTTTAATACTAGCAACACTAACTACGTAGTATATATTTCAACAAGATTACTAACAGTACTAACATTGTACTAATAGTATTAACTTTCTACTAGTAGTCTTAACCACTTAGAGTTTTTGCTTAACAGCAGTAACATTCACCTGAGCAACAGTAAGTCCAAACATCATCTTGAAGCTTTTAATCCCAACAATCCTCCCCTAAACTTGATGTTCATCATCTGAGTCTTCAAGTTTCTTCATTTAAAGCTTCATAATCACCATGAGGATGTATCCAAACATTCTTCTACTTCTTGAGCTGTGATCTTGTAAATTTGAGAAGTTCATATGCCATTTAACATTCATGATCAACTTCTAACCTTCCATTCACCATTCTTGAAAGCATTTCTTGTGTAAGAGGATATTTCTTTTCTACCAGCATGTGAATAATAATTCCAGTATCCATCAATAATAAATGAACTCCACATGAATCATATAACCTCCAGCTTATCAATGTGTAGTCCTGTTGAGCTTTCCAGATTTCATCTTCCTCACTTGGTTCAAATAAAGTGATGAGATCTCCCTAAAGAATATGTCCCATATCCTTCTAGCTTGCTATTTTTAAATCTCTCCTTTACCACATCCTATACAAAATCCATCACATCTTGTCTATTAAAATCATCAAGCAATGCATTGAATGATCTTGTAATAATTTAAAACTCTATCAGCCCTGATGATCTGATTATAGTAAATACATTTGGTATAATTTGTGTCCTTCCCATTAACTATTGGAGATATTATGGCCCAAGGCTTCAACTATAGATAGTTATCATCATGTGAACTAACTCCAAACAAGCTATATGCTCTTCCTTCACAGCATCATCCTCTATCTTTGTATTTTTAACTTCATCCCCATTGTTCTAACTCATCTCCTGCTCTTTTTGAACTTCCTTCTATTACTTCTGCTTCAGTTTTCTTTGGATTTTCTTCTGTTTTGTAGCCCACAAAGGTATTAACTCTTCTAAAAGCTAAGTATTCAAACATGTCTTTGATAACTTCAAACTTAATTATCTTTATAATTATTTCAGAGTGTATCCTTCCATGTTTTTTAGATAGTTACAATATAGCTTTCTTTATTGCGCTTGAGTTGGTTGTTTGTTTCTTTTAGCTTCAGCTCTCTTTGCTGCAAAGAACTTTCTTCTTTTCTCCAAGAATTGCATAAACAAACTTGTCTTTTCTTCTTCAGTCAACTTATCTTGCTCTCTTGTTTGTAACCTTTCAGCTAATAGTTGATCAGCCTCAATCATTGCTTGTGTATTATCCTATGAGTTAATTAAAGCAATGTTGGCTTATTCTTGTCTTTCATCTTTTTCTCTTTTAATCATTGTTGCCTCTTGTTCTTTAGTTTCTAGCTATCTTGCAAGTTCTTCATCAATTCTCAACTAATCTTTCTTTTTCAAAGGCACTTCAGGTTTAATCATTATAGCCTTGCCTTTGTCTTTTGACTTCTAAAAAGGAACCGTTGTTGTTACAGTGGATTCAACATGTTCTATGAAAGCAATTCCTTTAGCTCTTTGCTGTGGTTGTGCGGTTATTGTAGGTGTAGCAACAACTGTTGTAGTAGCAGTACTAACCATTATAGTGGCAGCACTAACTGGTACACTTGTTTCTTTAACCACAACTTTTTCCTTAGGTTTTGCACTTTTCATA
The DNA here is from genome assembly GCA_026074375.1 of Tanacetum coccineum. Taxonomy (NCBI): domain Eukaryota; kingdom Viridiplantae; phylum Streptophyta; class Magnoliopsida; order Asterales; family Asteraceae; genus Tanacetum; species Tanacetum coccineum. Next base: position 30,043 of record BQNB010057558.1, on the reverse strand, counting down.
GCAGCAAGTGCTTGAGCCAGTTTGATTTCTTAAGCTAAATTGATTTCTTCAGGAGTTATAACAGTGGTAACTGGATTAGCAGTACTAGCCTCCTTTGCAGCAGCACTAACCACCTCTTTAATAACTTTTTCACTTTGCTTTGCAACCACTACTTCTTTATTATCTAGATCACCAATATCAAACATAAGATCATCATTCCTCTCCTAAGTCTCATCAACTAGAGTAACTTCAGCATCTTTGTCAATATCTTCAATACTCCTCCCCTGTTTGGATGCATCCTCCTGAGCACCTAAATCTTCATCATCTGAGGATTATACCCTTCTTGTGGAACCAACCTTCCTTAACCTTTTGAGCCCTAGAGTTCTTGACTTATTTCTCTTTTCTAGATGCTTGACCCTCTTCTTTAATTTAGAAATTTCACTATCTTGAGCAGTCTTAGTATGTTCCAGGTCAAGGACTCTTTCAGACAATTTGGTACACAAGTCCATCAATTCTAAAAGTTTCAATCTATCCTCGCTACTTAGCATTGGATCATTGGAAGTGTTAGTAACATTTTCATCTGCTACATCATTAGTAGAATCATTAGGATGAGAGACCTCAGTGTTTTTTCTTGTCCTTCTAAACTTTTGTTTCTTCTGGGGTTTAGATGTGGATAGAGCACTGATTGGTTGAGTAATGATGGGTGTATGTTGAGGATCAGAAGGAATGTCTGAACCTTTACCCAACTTTTCTTGATGTGGCACCAACATTGTTGCAAACAAGGGTGTTATTCTCCCAGAAAAGTCTTTTCCTTCTCTTTTCATATTTGCAAAAATTTTCTTTATGTGTGAGGGGGAAACATAGATCTTTTTGTGATGTGACATATCTCCAAGCTGTTGATTGATAAAAACTTGTACAAATCATAGATACGTCAGAAATTTAAAAACAGAGCACACCGAGAACAAACTCGTCAAACACGAACGTAAAAAAACCCTAACAATCCGTAAACAAAGCAGACGCCACGGTTACTTGACAACAAAATCACAACAGCGACTACAGACAACGTACCTCGACAGGCCCATACCATTCAAACTTGGCGGGCACTCCTCTAAAAAACCATAACCTCCCACCAAGTGCTTACCATATTATCAACACTAATACTTTGGAAAAGTTAAACTTTTGGTTTGTGGCCAAGCATATGATTGCAGAGGCCATAGTGCTACTAAATTCATTCCAGGCAGTAGACTTAGCACTAAGGCATTGCAGAATTGTATAGATCAAAAACTTCCATTAAGGAGAGAAGAAAGCTTTATAAAATGTAAGCTTCTGAGAAGGTTTTTCATACCCCATTCTTGTTAGTTTTTTAAAAATGGTAGCAGTTGGTAAACAATCAGTACCTTCTGCATCTTCTAGATGAAGATCTCTTCTAATATTTGTCTCAGTGATGATCACCTTCTTCTTATCCACTAGGGCTTGCAATTAACGTTCCCCATTAACCGTTTTTGCCTTGGCAGTTGCCTAAAACTGTTCAATGCATGATGTATATACAGTAGGATTGACGGTTAAAGCATAATTGATCAAACTTGCCTTTAGAAAATCAATAATTTCATGAAACCCCTTACGTTCAGCAAGTTTTTCCAAAAATGCGGCCATGTTGTGAGTATCAGCAAAGTGTAAGGTCGACATTGTGATGGGTTTTGATGATTAACGATGAAATTGAGTTAGGGTTTATGATTAGAGAGTATTTGAAAGATTGAAATCGAGTAAGGAATCGAATGAAACCCTGAATCGAAGTATTTATGAAAACACCCTTAGCAGCATTAACTTGAACTCGCAGCATTAAGTTATGCCTAACAGCATTAACTTAAACTGGCAGCACTAAGGTATGCCTAGCAGTAGTAAATAACCTAGCAGTAGTAACTCAATAGCATAAATGTAGGCATAGCAGTAGTAAGTTTATGCCTAGCAGCAGAAACTTAAGCCTAACAGCATTAAGTGTGAGTCACCAGTATTAACTTCAATTTCATTCTAAAAAGCATTTCCATCATAAATTTTGATTCTCACAAGCTTGGTATGTGCTTAAATACACATACCTTTATCTCAATAAAAACGAGCTTAAATAACCAAAAACGGACATAAAATGCCAAATATATGCTTGTTTTGTGTTGTTTACTGTGCAGGTAACGAATATTCAGAAAAAGACAAAAATAAAGCCAAAATAGATAAAACCGAGCACGGGATTGGAAAGAGCGTGAAAAGCCAAATCCAAAGACGTTTTCTCTTAATGGGCCAACCCATACCCAAGTTAATGGGTCGGGTCAGCCCATTAACCATCTATACATAAGCCTTATAGCCAACCTAGCCCAAAATTAAAAAGCTAGGCCCAAACCAAAAGCCCAACCATAATTCTGTTAAACATGTTACACCGTTAGTCCTTAGGGACTAACACAGTTAGTCCCTAACCTATTACACCGTTAGTCCTTGCACCCTAACGCCCGTTACCCTTTCACTGCCAAATTTGAAATATAATTTAATAATCCTGAAAGGGGCGCGAAGGCCCAAAACGAGCCAAAACCCTCCCTGCACTGCTACGAACGCCTTCAACACACTCTCCTACACATCTTGACGCACTCTTAGCGCCACGTGGCAGTTTAGAGACCTCTTATTAGATAAGAAAACGCGGCATGAATTATAGGAAAGTCAAAACATTCAATGGACAGGTTTAATGGTGAATATTGCTTTCCATAAGCAATTATGGTATGATTGGAAGAATTCAAGGCTATGGCAATCTTACCTCACAAAGAAGCACATCATTCCCCTATAAATAGGGGAAGATTTCACTCGAAAAATATACAACTTTTCTTTCCAGCATTTTATTTTACTGCATTGTACTCATTACTCTGTTTAAAGCTTTTTATATAAGCATTTTACCTTTCCAAGCATTGTACTCTCAAGGATTATTCAATAAAAAGTGAGTTCTTATTTTCTTTTTATAGCTTATTTAATGTTTTGCTTATTTACTACTTATTTCTGTCTTATTATTGCTTATGGTTGCTTATTCTGACCTTATAAATGCTTTTCAAGTTTGTGTTATGATTTTTATGTCCTTTGGAATTAATTTCACTTAAACTGTCTTATTTGTGCTTCAAAACTAGTTATTTGGTTTGCTTATTATCAAGTGCTTAATCTCTGTAGGTTTTTGCTTATTTGTCTCATTTATGCATAGTGCTAAATCTGTTTCATCATTTTAAGGCTTATTTAGGTCTGTTTTAGTCTAAATTGAGATTTCTAATTTTTAAAGGGGTGTTTGGGAGAAGGTCTTAAAATGGGTCAAATGGGGGTATAAATCTGTCTTTGGTTCTCAAGTCAGTTTAGCAAGCTCGAATCAAGTCTTAAAGTTAGTTTTCCTAAGCTTAGATTAAGTTTTATTGAGTTTTAAAGTTTGTTTTATCAAAATCTTAAGTCTGTCATTTCAAAAAGTAATCTAAACTGGCTTCTTAGTTAGACTTATAAAAAGCATGGTTAAGGTGAGTTTTGTGTTCAAAATTTGTTTTCATTTGCATCATTTGACATCTGTTTTGATTTTGTGGTTTTAGGAATAGGTTTTTAAACATTTTAGCTCAAAGTTAGTTAAGTCTAGTTAACTTGTTGTTTGTTCTTAAAAGTCTATCTATACAGATCAATAGTGGTCACATTCTAGCTTATTTTTTATTTGTTTTAATTGCATTTAGCTTATTTTAGTCTTGTCTCAATCTGTTTCAAGGTTTTATGGTGTCAAAAGCCTTTTTGAGTCCTTAATCTTTGCCTCAAATAGTCACTATCAAACCAAAAAGACCAAAAAAATACTAGTATAAACTGTCATTTCCATTTGCTTATTCTAGCTTATTCTTTCAGTTAATTTGTCAATTTTTAGCTTATTTGTGTTTTTCAAGTGTCAATCTAAATCTGTTTTGAGTTTTTAAGTTTTACCTAATGCTTATGTGTTCTTAATTTTAGCTTAAAGTTTGGTCATAGTCTTTAAAACTTCTCTTATAGTCATCTGTCTTCAAGCTTTTAAGTGCTTTTCTGCTTATTTTATTTTGCTTATTTTTGTTCCTAAGTGCTTATTAGGTATAGGTCTTAATCTGTTTGTGGCTTATTAGTTTTTCTTTTAGCTTATTGAGTCATAAATGTCCATACAGTTTTAAATCAAAACAAGTCTTAAAATAAGCTAAACTGTCCCTTTTAGATTAGCTTTTCCTAGCTTATTTATAATTTTTGTCAAAAAGTTCCTTTATTAAAGTTTCTTAGTTTTGCTTATTTTATAGCTTTTTCAAAAAGAAAATAAAAAAAAATAATTTTGCAAAAAGGTAAGGTCTAGGACTCGAACCTGCGACCTCCCCTTCACACACACACACACATACTTAACACTGCTCCCTTGGGTCTTTTTCATAAGACCTTTGCACTCTTTAATTGTTATAGTCATTTTCAGTTTTAGCTTATTAAGCTTATTTGATTTTTCCTGGCTTATTTATAAGCCCGTTTTTAGCATTTTTAATTTTTAAACATTAGTATTAGTGCTAAGTACTTTTAGTAATTTTTTGGGATTTTTATAAATTAGGCTACTATTTTTAATGTTTTATTTAGATTAAATCTGTTTTTAATTCATAAAAAATAAAATCAAAATCAAAAAAATATAGTTATTTTTTCTAAAATTATTTTTAATCAAGGACTTTTAGAAATTAAATTTTCTCTTCTAGGGTTAAAATTTGATGTTTTAAGGTTTTAGTTGCGTTTTTAGATTCCCGTTAACCTTTTTTTTATGCTTAATTCGTAATTGCTTTAATTGTTGCTTGTCATTGTTTGTTTTTGTATTATATTTGTAGAAATAGAAACCAAATCAAAATCTTGAAATATTCAAAATCCCGATCACAAACTTCAACAAAAAGTTCAATTCACACCTCGTCGGAACAATAACGACCCGAGAAACGACTAGAAAGGACCACTTTCGAAATCGATACTTCCGGAATTATATTTTATTTGTGAATTGGTTAATTGATTTGGATTAAAAGTGATTTACTAATTTGCCTATATTATATATATATACTATTAACTTCGATCAAAGCTCTCTTTTTGTTTTTATATGCTCACTGTATCTCTTAATTCTTTTTCTTACCAATTCGACTTTCTTCCTGTTTAATATATCTACACAAAATTGAGCTCTCTTTCCTATTTTTAATGCCGCTTTATCAGCGTCAATTCCAATTTAATTCATCATAATTCACTCTTTCTGTTGTTATAGTAATACACACAGCTCCCTTTCAATTTTTCATTCTTACAATATCTATTAATTCTTTTAAGCTTACCTTTTAGACAGTTTGGTATAAAAGATTTTATCAATTCCTTTAGTTTCATGTTGTCCCCATCCCCACTTCCAAGTGTGTTATCTCTAAGGAGAAGTGGATCATTGGACGTTTGTTAGATGGCAGCCTCAAACCTATGAGCACATGCACCGCCCAATATGGTATCCTTGGCAACCTAGGACCACTACCTGAACCCAGTTCCCCGAGGACTTTGGCACATTAAAGTGTTGCCATAATTGGAGTCCAAACTATGTTACCACTTCCAGGCTCTGCTACTCAAGCTAGAAGAAGCATTAGTGGCAAATCCCTTTCCATTCTTTCTTCCCACCCTATTTGACAGTCTCATCTGTAACTATGGGAAATAGGTTCACTAGAACTGAGATAATCTCGAGTGGTTCCTAGTTTGGCTTTTTCTAGGTTTTTGGGTCTTTTTAGGTTAAAAGGAAAATGAAACAGTAATTGGTTCAAATTTAGATGTTGAAGCAGTGGTGGATATGTGTTGGGGATCAGTGGGTTGTCCTGAGCCTTCACCCACTTCTGCTTGATGTTATAACAATCATTGTCTCATAAAGTGATGTTACATTCCCTTTCATCCATTCTTTACTGAATATAAACACAATTAACCTCCCCTCAATCAATACTTTAGAGGTTAAGCATTCCAATAATCAACAGTATTTCTTCTAACAAAATCTACAATTGGTATCATTAAAACCATCCATACTGCTTTGCTTATCCTGCAAGTGTTAGTCCAAAGCCAAGAAAACACAATCCAAAGCATTTTCTTCTCAACAATATTATAACTAATAATTTTAACTAGCAGCCTTAAGTATAACTAACAGTACTAGTTATACTTAGCAGTACTTATTGATACAACTAACAATACTAATCCTTTACCAGTTTTAAGTGTTCCTTTACCAGTAATATTTCATCCTTTTACTCCTCCCCCAAAGGTAACATATTCTCTATCAAATTCCTTGAAGTTCGAGAGATAGGACATATTTTCTATCATGTGCCCAGAGCAAACCACTTTCGAACATATCCATAATCTTCTGTTTTTGGTATGATCCTTGCACATAAAAAAAAGGAAATTAGTTTCCTTTTGTGGACCCAAACCATCACTAATATATAAAATTTACTTGATTTGGATCTGCCTCGTGCATCAACATAATTATGTCTCTGTTGAAGGTAATTGATGCCACTATTACGTTTTGGTTAGTCTACTTAACCACAACATGCTGAGGCCTTTGCAACATTAACCTGATTTGCCCTGACAACATTAACTACTGCTGAATTTGGCCTAGCAGTATTAACTGCTTTTTGGCCTAGCAGTATAAAAATTTCCCTTAGCGATTTATAAAATTTTTGTTAAATTTTTTATTAGATTAATGTTGTACGTTGTGTTTGTATATGGCTTCTTTATAGTATGACTTATGCTGATTTAGAAAAACGTGACATTGGTCTAGCACTATAAACTGTAGTTTTGGGATGAGCAGTATTAACAGGCCTAGCAGTATTAAGTGGTCTTAGGCCAGTTTTTAATTAAAACTGCTCTTGGAGCAATATCCAGTGAGCTACTAGTCTGAGCTTATTTTAGCATAATAACTGGTAATTCTCCCAGTCTATAATTATTCACAATACCACCTTTCCCTTTGATGGTAAAGTATTGAGCCCTTCACATGGGGGTGGGGGGACAAAACATCCACAGACCAAACAAGCTTTATGTACATCACAAAGTCCTTCCTAGTTTGTGGGTACTTTTGATGATTTCCAGATTCTTTAATTTCCCCTAGGACTTTGTGACCTGTACATTTCAACATACTTAACTGGTTTCCTAACTGGTTTTTCTTGTTGTTTAGGTCTAACAAATTCTATCTTAGAAACAGTAAGAAAAATAGTTTTCTTCACTAACTTAACATCTGACACCAACTCCTCAACCAATGGGGCATTAGGAGATTCCTTAACCTCATTAGAAATATTTTCACTAACACTCTTACTAGTCTTAGGTCTATATCCCTTAAACTCAGGCTGTTGGAACTCCTCTAGACCAGAGTTGGACAAATCAATAGTTAGAGGTGAAAACAACCCTATAGGGGGAGGTGGAACAACATTATAGCTTACAAACCCCACACCCTTTCTACTATTATCAGTTATCTGACTCCCTATTAATTGCTTTCTTTTCTTGCTTAAGCTTTTCTCTCTCACTTTTAAGCATACTGATATTTGAGTCTTTAAATGAGATATCTCTTTTTAGAATAGCAATTTGATCACAAAAAATAACCTCATTCTTTTTGTAAAAGACAAGTATGATCTCACAGATCTAACCCTCTCTATAATTATTTAAAAAAGAACTCAGATTTGTTAAACTCTATTCTTAAATCCTCAAGTTGAGTCTTAACAGTTTCAAAGCTTTTTAGACAAGTTTTTGAACAAGTTTTGTCATTATATACCTTAGAGTCTGAAAAAGCCATAAGAGCCATGTTTGTAGGGACTTCATCATCTGCCATATAGCTCTAGTTAAAACCAGCTCCATCAATAGCCAACATAGCTTTGGATAATTTCTTCCACATTTTACAGTCCTTTAGAGCTTTCTTGATTCATTGTAACCGGCTATCATTTTTCTGTGCCTCGCATTCCTTCAAAGTGTCCTATCTTAAAATAGTTGAAACATTCTACCTTGTCGTTGTCATATACAGATCTGTGTCACTCCTATTGATAGTGATCTTTCTACCAGTTTTTCTAGAAAAACCTCTTATCCTCAATCTCAGATCAATTGCAAACTGCCACTCTCAAATCCAATTCTTCTCAGTCATCTTTATGGTTTTTTTCAAGTGACATCATGTACAATTTGAGACTATATTGGTTGATTTGATAGCCAAAAATGCATAAACAATGGCATCACTTAGGTTAGCAGTACTAACTTGAGTACTAGCACTACTTACTTGAGTGTTAGCAGTACTAACTTAAGTGTTAGCAGTACTAACTTCATAAGCAGTATTAACTTCATTAGTACTGCTAGGAGATGACACAAAATCCATGTTTTGAGAACTTGAGCTTGAGTTTGAGCTTTTAGTTCTTTTAACCTCTTGTTCAGAGATCTATTTTGAAAATTGTTTGTAGAAGATCATCAAAGCTCATATGTTTAGAATCATTTCTATATCTCCAGACTGCGCCACAACATAAGTATCCACCAGAAGCAGACTTCACAAAAATTTCAAATTGAGATCCTTTTAGATAAATATAGTTCACTAAAGATAGCAAAGCCTGATTTACAATCTTCTAAAGAGCCTTATAAAAATAGATCAAGAGACTCTGTTCTTGGAGCACTAAAGTTCTCATACATTTTCTTCAGAAGTGTCTTCTGAGTCTTCTTTGTGGCATCATTACCACCAAATCTTGTTTGTATAGCAGCAAACAAAGTCTTGGCATCCTTGTATTGATTAAATGTCAATAGATGTTCATTAGGAAGTGCCATCAGCAACAGACTTCTTGCCTTCACATCATTTTTCTTTTGAACGTTTTCTTTAGTAGTTACAGGACCTGTTATTTGTGAAGTTGAGGTACCATCAACATTTGTTGTTGTTTTAGCTGATGGATTGAATGAGTTTTTATTCTTTATGACATCCCATAGAGCATAGTCTTTTACTTGAAAATATTCCTCAACCCTTAGCCTTCACATATCATATTCATCCTGTTTGAAAATATTTGTGAAGTTAATGTTTGTATTGTTATTACAAGGAGAAGAGGAGCTTCGTAGCCGAACCACTATAAATCTTGGTGTCTTGGTTTGATCGTTCTTTACCTTATCTCTTTATATTATTTGTGTTTCTCGTTTAATGTTTGTATTGTTATTACAAGTAGATAGTTATCTTGATTGGTTCATATTGTTGATTGATTGAACATACACTCGAATCTAACAATTTTAAAAGTAAAACTTTTAAAACTCCAATTAACCGGTAAACTATTCAACCCCTCCCTTTTAGTTTCCACAATTGGTATCAGAGCCAGATTACTTAATTTTTTTAAACAATATTGTATTTTAAAGCTTAGATCGATCTATAGATTTCGACAAATATATAGATGGGCAATCCATGTAAAGACCAGACCACCACTCTTTGAAAGTGATAGTTTTATTTATTGGAAAAATAGATTCAAAACATATGCTAAATCAAAAGATCGTGATATTTGTCATGTTATTACCAACGGTGATTTTCAACCTATTGAACTAAATTCGAAAACCAAAATAGATGAGGTTATCCCTTTTGAAAAACAAAGTGATGATCATAAAAATAGGCTTGCGAAAAATAATGAAGCCAAAATGGTTATTAACAATGCTTTGTCAAAAAAAAATATGAAAGAATTTTCATGTGTAATACGGCAAAAGAAATCTGAAAAACTTTGTTAATTACCCATCAAGGTAATTGCAAAGTCAAAGATAACAAAATTGACATTTTGGTACAACAATATGAAAAACTCATCATTTCTAAAGACGAATCTATAGATAGTGCTTTTGCTAGATTTACTATTATTACTAGTCTAAAAGCTCTTGAAGAAGGTTACTTTAGCAAAAACTATGTTAGGAAGTTTCTTAGGGCTCTACATCCCAAATGGATAGCGAAGGTCACGAAAATTGAAGAATCAAAAGACTTAACATCACTCTCTTGATGAACTCATTAGAAATCTAAAAGTCCATGAGATGATCATCAAGAAAGATTCCAAAATGTTCAAAGCTAAAGGAGAAACGAGATCTCTTGCTTTAAATGATAAAAAGGAATCTAGTGATGAAGAATGCTTAACTTCTAGAAGGGAAGATGAAGAGTACACCATGGCGGTTAGAGACTTTAAGAAGTTCATCAAGAGAAGAGGTACGTTTGTGAGACAACCTAGGAACGACAAAAAGACCTTTCAAAGAAGCCGAGACGACAATAATGAAAAAGTGAAGGAAAGTGCTTTAGATGCGGAGACCCAAACCATCTTATTAGAGAATGTCCAAAACCACCAAAAGACAAGAACAAAAGAGCATTTGTCGGAGGTTCTTGGAGTGATATTGGTGAAGAAGATGATGAAAAGACTAAAGATGAAATGTGTCTCGTGGCTCAAGCATCAAATGAGGTATGTTTCGATTGCTCTTACTTTAGCGATGAAATTCATTAATAGACGATTCTACTTTAGATAATGAATATGATAAACTATGCAAGATGAGTTTAAAAATAATCATAAAGAATAAATAACTAAAAGCTATTAAAAATAGTTTAGAAAATGAGTTTAGTGAATTAAAATTAAAATTGTCTACACTCGAGAAAAACATGGGAGTTGATCTCGAATGTACAAAATGTCAATTGCTTAGAATTGAAAATGAAAAACTCAAAGAGGAAGCTATTAAACTAACAAAATTTGAAAAGAGTACACATTGCTTAAATGAAATGTTGCAATAAAAAACCCTCTAGTGATAAATTGGGTCTAGGCTTTAACTCATTTGAAGCATCATCAAGCGGGACTAAGAAAATCAAATTTATGAAATCTCAGAATGAAACGCCTTCTTGCTGGGTGGCGGGTTCCCCAATTCTGTGGTGCGGGCCGCTCTTTAATAAAGTACATGATAGACCCCAAGCAAATTAAAGGATGCCTATGTCTGTTCATCCAGAATCTGAAAAATCCGTTCGCTTTTTTTAAAAAACAAATTTTTTGTTTATTTTTCCATTTTGGGTCTAGACCAAAAAACACTTAATTGGTAACAATGGTAAAATTCCGTTGCTAGTGATAAGGTGATTAAACAATTTTATAATCCAACGTTATTTTTTTTTTTTTTTAAACCCCGTGTTGGATTTTATAAACCAAATTTTAGGTCAAAAACTCCATTCACCTAGAAAAGAACGTTTCAATTTAATCATTATCCTCGTTTTCTATGACCCTCCACAATCCAAAAAGGAATGTTGGTCGACAAAAAACCTACCTCATGGTTTTTTCCGTAACTTGGAACAACTTCCAACCTCAAAGTTACATGCCATAGGAAATGTGTCCTTCATTTCCACATCCTAATCAATTTCATCAAATGCAAGGGATGTTTAGCACTAACAACTTTGAACCCATGAGATATTGGGGACCAAATGTTTGAGGTTATTGTTTATTAAATAGATATTTGCCTTTGAGTCGTACTTGGAAGCCCGAAGTGTGGATAGGATATAGGATAAGCAGTATGCTATCTAATACATGATGGGGTCACTGAAAGCCTCTTCTCCAACTACAAGGATACCAATGGAGGTTAATGTCATTTTTGGTAGTAAATCTTCGCTGGTAACATCATTGGCAAAAGGTACGGTTTCTATTGACTTCTCTCAATTTAGACTAATGTAGAACATGTTTTGATAAACTTAAGTTTTAACTTGCCTAAGTGTAGGCCAAATATGTGATAATAAAATGTTAGAAGTAACTTTCTTACTGAAACATGATTAGTGAGGATTCACTAAGAACGGTAAAGGTTTATAGGTAGATGTATTAGGAAGAAAGGCTTATATATGATGAAATTAGGAAATAAGCCAAAAGACAAAATATGTCTTGCAACGATTGATGAAAACTCTACGTTGTCGCATAGGAGATTAGGTCACGCTAATATGCGTCTCATTCAAGCATTAACATCTAAGGGATTAGTTAGAAACTTACCAGCTTAAGTTCGATCAACATTTCCGTGATGCTTGCAAAATTGGAAACAAGCTCACGCTAGTCACAAAGCTAAGAATATAGTCTCAATGACCAGATGCTTAGAACTTCTCCATATGGATCTCTTCGGTCCATCCGCTGTACGGAGTTACGGAGGAATACCTTTTACAAACCTATATGTCCATGGTAGATGAGCACTCTAGGTATACTTAGACAAGATTTCTCAAGAATAAAACTGAGGCTTTTGAGAAATTTGAAATCTTTAGTAATACAATACAAAATCAATTAGGATGTTTAATAGTGTCAATTAGGATGGACCACGGTAGAGAATTTGATAATGAAGTGCAATTTGGAGAGTTTTGTAATGCCAACGGTATTACACATAACTTCTCGGCTCCACGCACTCCACAGTCAAATGGCGTGGTAGAAAGGAAAAATAGGACACTACAAGAAATAAGTAGAACCATGTTGAATGAACAATCGTTACCACAAAATTTTTGGTGTAATGCCGTAGATACTTCAACATACATCCTCAACCGAATCCTAATTAGAGCCATCTTAGGTAAAACACTTTATGAACTCATGAGAGGTAGGAAACCTACTCTTGATTACTTTAGGGTGTTTGGGAGCAAGTGCTTCATTTTAAAAACCCAAGACTACCTCACTAAGTTTGACACAAAGTCATACGAAGGTGTCTTTTTAGGCTACTCCCAAAATAGTAAAGCCTACATCATCCTTAATAAAAACACCATGAAATCGAAGATTCACTCTAGTGCATTCGATGAACCTCCTCCACCCTCTAAGACATCACCCTTGGTGGATGATGACTTAGATGAAAAAGAAGCGATTAAGGTTACCAAAAATAATAACTTAGAGAATGACATTGAGGATGAAACTTAAGAAATTGACGAAATAGTCAATATTAAGGAGTCTAGGAACCATCCATTAGAAAATGTCATAGAAAACCTTAACCAAAGAACTCTTAGGTCACAAGCCCAAAACCAAAGTAACTTCTTTTGTTTTATATCAACTACAGAACCTAAGAATGTAAATGAAGCCCATAACGGATGAAAGTTAGGACAATCGCTATGCAAGTTGGTTTGTGGTTAGTTTTTCACAAACCTAAGAATATTGACAATCATTAAGAACTAAGGGGTGTTTTAGAAAATAAGTTAGACGAGAAACGGTTGTTGTTTCTTTAATATAATAAGGCTAGGTTAGTTGTCAAGGTTTAATAATCAACAAGAGGGCATCGATTATGATGAAATTATGTCTTAATTTGCTAGAATATTTTCATTTGCAAATACTATTAGTTTGCGTGTGCTTTAAGATTTTAGGCTATTTCCAAATGGATTTGTAAAAAAATGATTCTGAACGGGGTTTTATCAATGAGGGAGGTTACGTGGCAACTCAAGGTTTCATTGATTTGAAAAAATCAAAATCATGTTTATAAAACTAAGAAAGCTTTATTTGTTCTTTAAACAAGCACCCTAAGCTTTTTCTAGTAATGATAGATTATAAAGTTTTTTTTATTAACCATGAGTAACAAAAATAGGTTGTTATAGATAACACACTTTTTTGCTTAAGAAAGAGAAAAAGTTCAAATCTCATACATCGTTCAGATATATTGTCGATGTCATTATATTTGGGTTCGACTTGTCAAAGACATGTGTGATTGAATTTGACAAATCATGCATGACAAAGTTCAGATGAGCATGATAGGTTGGAAATCAAACTTCTTTCCTTGGATTAAAATAAAACAAATGGAGCTGGCATTCCTTCTTTAATTAATTTAATTTACATTAAAGAAAATGCTTAAGAAATTTGGCTTAGATGATTCCCTCTAAACCAATGAAAACCCTATGTCCTCGGATTTTAAACTCGCACGAATGGGCTTAAGAGTGTGAGTCGGTAGATTGTACCAGTATCAAGGTATGATAGGTAGTTTTACTTTACCTAACGGAAAGTAGGGCTCCTTGATATCATGTTTAGTGTCTGCCTTTGTGCACGCTTTCCAGGAGGCTCCCAAAACCACTCTTCTTGAAAGCAGTTTTTAAGCGTTAATCTTCTGATACGATTAAAGGCACTACGCACTTTAAGAATATGATATCTAAGGGGAACGCATAAAAAACCGTTCTTCTTTTTTTTATAGTATATGCAGACTCTGATCATGCCGAGAGGATTATGTGGACAGAAGAGAACTAGCGGTTATTGTTACGTTCGTGGGTTTGTTGTTGTAAAATCTTGGTTTTCGGAAAGAGAAAAAAACAAACTGCTTTTACTTATCCACTACCGAATCTGAATACGTAAGCACAGAAGCTGTTACAAGAAACTTATGGATGAAACAAGCTGTCTTATCGACTACCATTTCGATTTCGACGAACGTCTCTATCCCCGATAATTGTGCGACAATAAAGGCTGCGATTGACCTTTTAGCAAAAAAACCCGGCAGCACCACTCTCGAAAACCTAGACAATCGAAATTCATCGCCCACTTTCTTCTTTGTGATAATGTCTAGGAAGAAAGGACAATCTCTATTGTAAAAAGTTGCCGCTTTCCGTTCGACAATATCGTGGACATTCTCACTAACCACCTTAAAACGTTGAATCGTTTTTTTAAACTATTAGTAATTGGTTTAGGAAATGTTAGGAAACATTATTCCATAAATTTCTTCTCTCGAACTAAACACATCGAAATTCGTCACCACTTTCTTCGTGATAATGTCTAGAAAGGACATATCTCTATCGAAAAAGTGTTGTCCGTCGAGAATATCGCCGACATTCTCACTAAACCCCTTAAAAGTGAATCATTTAATTATCTACGTCTTGGTTTAGGAATGATGGAACACATTAAATAAATCGTTCTTCTTTTCTTCTTGTCTCGATTCTAGTTCGTGTTCCATTCCGTGTCGTGACAACTTAATTACTTGATCCGAAGTATTTTAAGCATTTTTAATTCGTGAAATGACAATTAAAACGTCACTCCTCCTAAAATATTCATCAAATTTTTTGTCCAAAACGTCACTCCTTCCATTCTGTGTCGTGACAACTAAAACACAAATTAAAGATCAAATCAACTCTAATAATCAATCGTAACATCGCAAAGATCATTAATTGTAAGTCATTTCATCTATTTTCTTTCTAAATTATGTCTTGGGTTCATGTTGAACAAGGATTTCTCATTTTTCATTTAATTGTGTACAATTAGGACTATAGTAACACAATGTATAACTATTATGCTTTTGTAGACATAGGATTTACATAAATGAGTGTGTTTGTCAAAAAAATTTATATGAACAAAAACCCCAATTTTCCTTTTGAAATTACTCATGTTAGGAACACTATAAAAATGTTTTAATGCATTGTTAATACCATCTAAAAATATTTTTGCATTCATGCATAATGATCTTATGAACATCATTTGAAATATTTAATCAATGAATATTTTTGACATGTTTGGATGAGCAAAATTGAATTAAAGAGCGTTTGGGTTAACTCATAGGTTTTTGTTTTTAGAGTCGAGTTAACCGTTACCCCACATTCGTTGCATATAGGCACACACTCGGTATAAATTCTTGCTAAAATTACAAGTACATACTAATAAAATATGGTATTATTCGTTTATTTTAAGTGTCAATGCCTCGCATCACTAGATTAGATCACCAAAACACTCGTAACTACATTCCAATCATATCTAATGAATTTGATCAACCACTTCAAAACCCACTTCAACTTCTTGAAAAACGATACTTTTATAAGGGTCGGTGATAGTAGTAAAGTATACTATAAAATATATAATATAATATATTCCAAAGGTACAATTAAGA
>BQNB010057558.1:0-13010 GCA_026074375.1 Tanacetum coccineum | reverse complement strand
TTAACTAAAAACGCAAAACGGGAACCCTAAATGGCAATTAAAAAACCTAAATTTCCAAAATTAAACCTAAAATGAATTTTAAATAGACTCTAATTGACTAATAAGTAAGTTTAAAGAAAACTAGAACAAAAACAGAATTGAAATGAGCTTAAAAACACGATATACGAGAATGGAAACGAATCCCGTTCTTTAAAAATTGAAATTTTGCAAATTAAACCCTAGGGAAGCAAAACTAATTTTCCTAGAAACTATATGAAAAAAGAAAATTTTCTTAAAAAGAATTATATTTTTTTTGATTAATTTTCTATTTTTTATGATTTTTTAAAGTTTTAAAAAAAATGTTTAAAAATACTAAACTAATTATAAAAATTCTAAAAAAATTACAGAAAATATCTTGAACTAAAAGGGACCTAGGAAAAATAAGCTTGGTTACACAGCTTATCGAATAAGCTGTGTAATAAGCCAAAACAGCTTATTAAACAAAGAGGCTAAAATGTATATTAATAATAAATTTTGCAATCCTAGAATGAAAAAGACCCCAGGGCACGTTGGTTAGAGGTGTGTGGTGTGAGGCCTTTATAAGGGTTGAGGATGTGGAGGTCGGGGGTTCGAGCCTTGCTCTCCCTCGATTTCCATCTTCCCTTTTTTTTGAAAACTTATAAAAACAAAGTTGTAGATAAGCAAAAATTAAGCACTTTTACTAAAAGAAATTATTTTTGAAAAGCCCTAGATAAGCTAGAAAACTGGCTTAAAAGACAGAAAAACTCTTAAAGCTATTTTTTTACTTTTTGGCTTTTTGTCTAAGATTGACAACTTAAAAAGCTAACAATAAGCTAAAAGCTAGGAAAGCAAACTATAAGCAAACTATATTAAACCTAATAAGCTAGTTTAAACAAGAAAATAAGCAAAAAGAAAGGAAATAAGCAGATTAAGCACTTAAAATTAAACTATAAACCAAACAGACCTTAAGCTACTTTAAGGCTTAAATTTAAACTAGCTAATAAGGACTTAAGACAAAATGGCTTATAGAAGATTAAACTTTGACCTACTAGCTACTAAAAAATACTTTTGAAAAGAAATTTGAAAATCAATAGCTTAAAGAAAAAGGTGCTTGAAAACAGATAGAAAACTCAGCACTTGCTGAATTTTCTTTTTGATTTGAAAGGACAACAACTACTTTTGAGCTTAAAATCAGATTATCGAATGAGCTTTTTAATGCAAACAAAATTGAAATAGATTAACTATAACCCTAGATCTAATTGTATTCCAAAAATTAAGATCTAAGAACTAAAATTACCTACTGAAAATTGATGTTGAAAATGGTAAGGCAAACAGCTTTAACTACTTAGAGCTTATCCTCAAGACTATAATAAAGTTCTCAAAAAGTATTTTGAACCTTCATTTAGCTGAGAAAAAATCTAATATTTAAGGTGTAATTAAGGTATGTTTAAGCTCAATCATAAGCTTAAAGACTTATGAGAGCTATTGAGCTTATTAGAATAGTAGGTTTTTATTTGAGAGGAAGTGAGAGCTTATGAATGAAATACAAAAGTGCTTATGACAGATTATTTAAGAGTAAAACTAGATTTCATTAAAATAAAACTTGATTACATGATTAAAAGGAAATTATAACTGAATTTAAAAAGGAAATTGCAATAAGCTAAATTTAAGCTAAAACTACTAAGCTACTATATGTGTGTGCGTGAGAGTGTGAGCTCTATTTATAGCCTCTTGGTGAAGCTTCCAGACCTTGCTTGCTACCCACGCTCCTTTCAATCTCAATCATACAAATCTTCAATCATTGGGAAGTAATTCATAGCCGTTTGATCAAAAACTATCTCACACGGATTGCTAGCGTAGAAATCCATGATTAAGACGTTGTGCTTTCTTTGTGAGAGCAAGTAGTACCAAATTTAATCATTCCTTGTGCTTTCCTTGATTTCCACGTATGATTCTAGCTTGACTTGACCAATGAGAGTTCCTGAAATGACTAATGAACCCTGCTATTTTGTTCTTGACCCCATGAATTGTCGTTTGTACCCCTTGATTGTGAAAAGACCTATGATTTGACTGTAAGGTAAAAGTGGGAAGACGATGAATAGTGTAACAAGTTTTCTCGCTTTTATTTTTTTTTTTTGACTGAAAAAGGGGTAAAATGGGTATGAGTTTGGGATAATTGCAATTTGGGTCCTTATGGTTTTTGAAATATAAGTGCAATGATAACCAAAATGTAATAAACTTTCACTTTTGGCAATTTTGGTCCCTAGTGTTATATTAAAATGGGTAATGGGCTAAGGGTAATGGGCTTTTGGTTATGGGCTTGGTATCCGGGTAAGGTTTTTAAGGGTTTAGGGGCCCATTTAGGTACAAGGACCATTTGTGTAACATTTGAAACTTAGAGGGACTGAAATAAGACATTTGGGATTTGTCTTTTTGTAAGTTGACTTTTCTTTGCCCATAGTTGACTGAGGTTGACCATTTGACTAAAGCTTGACTTTTTCTGGCTTTGGCTTTGAATTTTTGGCTTCTCTTGTGCTTTTCTGATTCCTGTGTCAGTGTTTGCCCGTTTTTGACTGTTTTCTTGTGATTTTTGATATATCCGTACCTGCACACACAAAACATAAAAACAAGCATATCTTTGCCATTTTTAGTCTGTTTTGGGTCATTTAGGGCCATTTTTGGTATAAACAGATATGTGTATTTTACACTTATCAAAATTCCCCAAACTAAACGATTGCGTGTCCTCACGCAATATCACATGCCTTATAACCAAATACCTCGAAACTTCCCCAAACTAAACCTTTGAAAAGTAGCAAAGATTTTTGTTGAGAGAGCTAAGAGATCACAAGTTATAAAACACCCGAATTCCCATTTTCTAAACTTTTTTTTCTCTTTTTATGATTTTTCTTAATAATTAACTACCTAACTACAACTTATTCTTGTGTTGACATAATGTATTGTTTTCATTACCTCATTGGTAACTTTAAGGATCATAGAACAAAAAGCACAATTAAGTGTCTAAAAGATAACTTCATCATTCCCGATTTTTCACTTTTCCCATACTAAGCTTAAAAATAAGATCACTGTTAAGTACGAGCTAAGATGCTAAGACTACTTATAATTACAACTTGTGAATTTCTCTTCCCGACATAAATCATATATTTAAGTGTGTGTGTTCAAATTAATTTAAACCATTAAATCCACATTGTTTAAGAAGTTGAAATCCGACCTAGCATTACACATAGCCTTTTGGCTAATATATTAATAACTTAGTAAATCACAACCAAAGCAAATAAAAACAAAAACCTCCTTAGCAAGACAACGTTGGTTCACTTGTCCCATACTGACTTTCTTCCTGCATCCCACCCGTCAATCGGTAATGCTAAGGCCTTTTGACACCCCAACCAAGAATACTAATCGAGACGCAGAACTTTCAATGAAAAAGACCTTGTAGACTTTTGCAAACTTAGCTCAAAGAATACCTTGGTTTTAGAAAAGGAAAAAAACAACTTTTTATTTATATTTTTTAACTATATATTTTCTAACTTGCAACATTATTAAATTTACTATTTTACATTATTAAGGCTAGGGAACTGGTATCACTTTTCTTTCGACGACACATCGGCCACGCCTCCGATAAGAGCTCGTGTACTTATTATGATACCAACCCTAAATATACATCCTCCACCCTTTCTTTCGATGTCACATCGGGAGCGAACCGACAAATGCCCATGTACTTTATTGCGATGGAGTTTGTATATTACTTATTAACACTAAGGATTTATAACTTGCATCATTTTTATTCACCAACTTCACATTTTTTTTTCATTCTTACTAATAACACATTTTTTTTGCAAATAGAAAAATTTCAATTTAGAAAACCAAAGTAATTAACTTTGAACAAAAATTCTATTTACAAATGATGTTGAATTCATCATCGATAAAGCTTTTTCTCTAATAATTGATTAGACCATTTAAGAGTAAAACTCTAATTTGTAAAAAATAAAGAGAACACATATAATTAATCCATATTTAAGAACTTCGGGAAGAAAATCACAAGTTTATTCTTTTAAGCCTTAAGTTTTCCAATAAACTTTGTTTGCACCTAATTCGTAATCAATCACTATCATCTCTTATACTTTGTCAATTTTAAAATTCTCTAATAAAGAAATTCCGCAAATACTTAGCCAATATAAAATCAACTCGGCATAATTTTAAAATCTACTTGAGATTAGCACACGCCTTCATTTACTAAGATTTCCAAGTCTAGCATGTTTAAAGTCTACCATGAGACTAGCACAAACTATCACATTAAATGTTAAGGGATAAAGCTAAACTCAACACTGTTCGATCGGGTCCAAAAAATTACTTCTTATTCTCACCAACGCAAAATCCTACATTCGTTGTCTTAACATTTATTTTTATTTATCAACTACAATTTTTTTCTATTCAACTACTAATATTTATTGAATTTTTTTCCATATTTTTCCCTACAAATAAGATCTTTAAAAATTTAAAAATTTTGCTATTTTTGTGGGAAAACGGGTACGTGAGAACAAAACAATAAGCAGGTAACATCAAATCGATAGATTCCCTCCCCAAACTAAAACAAAACATTGTCCTCAATGTTTAAAGTCGGGTCTCTAGTAAATCTAAGCCATTTATGAAATATGCAAAGATAAACGTGAATCGATAAAATGAAAGGATATTGGATTTCCCCAAACTAATTTCAAACAAAGGATGAGAAAGCCGAGTGAAACGGGATACAACCCCGGACACGAGAGGCTTCAAAAATTGTTAGTTCAATTCTACACAAATCACACAAACAACAAAACACAAGAAACCGGAAGAGGATAGCCCACAACACACACAACACATTATTAAGAAAAGAAAATAGAAAGAAAATGGCATAAGCATGGGTGAACTCCACGAAGCGTGCTTCGTTTTTGTTCACCGAGTCGCAAGCACACTCGATCCCTAAAATTTATTTGTCCTTAGGGAGAAGTGTAGAGATTCCTGGAGAAGAGGGACTACCTTGGGTGGTAATGTCCCCTCCGAAGTAATGTTTTCACACGGTGTACCAATTAACTTTGAAATTCGGACCTCGGGTTTGAGATAATTTAATGGTTTCCGTATGGAAAAACATGAGCGATATGTGAAAGGTCCCAACAAAACAAAAAAACCAACGAGTTTTAAGCTTTCGGAGAAAATCTATACCGGGAGTTGAAGATTAAAACTTGATCACCAACATTGAAGACTTCGATTCTTGATCTTTAAGTCAGTGAGCTCTTCGTCCTCCTCCTTGTAAATCAATGAATTCTAAAGCTTGATCTCGAATCTCATTAAGTTTATAGTTGCAGCTTTCGATGATCACCCGCGGTTTTTAAGATCGAAAATTAAGTGTTTAAGAGCCCAATCAGCTTTGTGTTTCCAATTCGACTGTAAATGACAAGACTTTCATAATGATCTTATAGGGTGTGCATCCCGATCGAGTTTTTGAAAGCTTTCGAACGCCCACAAAGCATCGTCAGCTTTGTCAGACCATGAGGCACCGGTTTCTCCTATCGTCCTTTCAGACTACGTTTAAGACCACGATTGACGCCTTCCACCTTGACCACTCGTTTGAGGGTGGTTAAGCGGTAGCTAAACGATGTGTGTGACTCCATATTTAGACATCACTTGGCAAATTGATCATTACAAATGTGTCCCACGATCGCTAATTAGTAGCTCTCGGTGTTCCAAATTATGTCAAAAAGAGACTTATAAAATTTCACAACTACACGAGCATCTGTTTGTGGGGATGCTTCGCTTCAACCCATTTCGAAAGATAGTCGACGCTACAGAGGATGATACTTATTTCCTTTGGATGACGGAAAAGGACCCAAAAATCCAATACCCAAAATATATCGAAGATTTCACAAACTTGGATAGCGTTTTGAGGCATTTCATCTCGTTGAGAAATTTTGCCTTGTCGTTGGCACGTATCACAAGATTTGATCATCGAATGAGCATCTCGATATATAGTGGGCCAAAAGAAACCAGCATCAAATACTTTTCGAGCGGTGAGATTGGCACTATGATGGCCCCCGGTGGGTCCTTCATGACAAGCCTTGAGGATTTCAAGAGCTTCGTGTCCATGTACACACCTACGAATGATTTGATCCGCACATATACGAAAGAGGTAGGGATCATCCCAGAAATAATGTTTTACATCTTTGTAAAATTTTCTCTTTTGTTAAGTCGACATTCCTTTTATGATAAAATTCCCCGCATGGTAGTTTGCAAAATCGGCAAACCATGGGGTACTTCCGTTTGATATAACTCCAAGAGTTTCTAAAGGAAAATGTTCGTTAATGTCTTTGTTTTCCAAAACATCTTTGTGAGGATTCTTGAGTCTTGACAAATGATCGGCGGCTAGATTTTCACTTCCTTTCTTGTCACGAATAGCAACCTTGGTTTGGCATCTTGTTTGTTCATGAGGTATTTCAAAGCGGAGTGGTCGGTATAAATAATGCTTTTAGATAAGACAAGATATGGCCAAAACTTTTCAAAAGCATACACTACGGCGAGCATTTCCTTCTCCGTTGTAGTGTAATGAATTTGAGCTTCGGTCATTGTCTTACTAGCATAATGAATTGGTTGAAAATGCTTCATCTTACGTTGTCCAAGAACTGCACCAATCGCAAAATCGCTCGCATCACACATTAATTCGAAAGGTAGGTTCCAATCTGGGACAACTAAGATCGGAGCTTCGGTAAGCTTCTTCTTAAGGGTTTCCGAACAGCATGGAATCAATCTAGAAGACAAATACGAAAAGTAGTGTCTTTTCGAGAAGGTGAGTTATTGGTCTAGAAATCTTGGAAAAGTCTTGAATGAAACGACGGTAAAATCCCGCATGACCTAAGAAACTTCTAACACCTTTGACGGTAGTCGGATGAGGGAGTTTAGCAATAACGTCAATTCCTTCTTTACACATGAAATGGCATTTTTCCCAATTAAGAACTAGATTTGTGTCTTCACATCTTTTTAACATTCGTTCAAGATTAGAAAGACATGAATCAAAACTATCACCGAAAACAGAAAAATCATCCATAAACACCTCCATAAGTCTTTCTATCTTGTCGAGAAAAATCGCCATCAAACACGTGAAAGGTTCCAGGAGCATTACATAATCCAAATGGCATACGACGATAAGCAAAAGTACCGTACGGGCACGTAAAAGTCATTTTCTCTTGATCTTGAGGATCAATTGGAATTTGAAAATATCCCGAAAAACCATCTAAGAAACAATAAAATTCATTGCCGGCTAAACGTTCTAGCATTTGATCCATGAACGGGAGAGGAAAATGATCTTTACGAGTCGCTTCGTTAAGCTTCCTATAATCGATACATACTCTCCATCCGGTAACTAGACGTGTCGGAATTAATTCATTCTCTTCATTTGCAACGACGGTCATTCCTCCTTTTTTAGGGACACAATGGATTGGACTAACCCACGGGCTGTCGAAGATCGGGTATATCATTCCGGCATCAAGAAGTTTAATCACCTCCTTCTTAATGACTTCATGAATTTTCGGGTTCACCCGTCTTTGACTTTGCACCTGAATGTTTTAAATCGTCTTCACACAAAATCTTATGAGTACAAAAACGAGGGTCGATACCCTTGATATCGGTTATTTTCCAAGCAATGGCACGTTTATGAGATTTAAGAACATTAATGAGAGCTTCTTTTTGATCATTTTTTAAACCTTTTGCTATGATAACGGGTAACTTATCATTTTCTTCCAAGAAAGCATATTCTAAGTGAGATGGTAAGTCCTTTAATTCCAATTCCGGAGGCTCTTCAATTGAAGATTTGGCCTCGGTAACTTCACTTTGTTTAAGGTCCATCGGAGGAAGTTGAAACGGGTCATCATTTAACAATTGTTCAAGCACATAAATGTCTTCCTCCGGATCACAATCATCATGATCACTTTCCAAAGAAATTGATTTGTCATAAAGATAAGCATCAATTTCTTCCAAAGTAAATTCGGAAGTAAACGGCTCGGACGTCGAAGTGGGATTGCCACTTGAAAAATCATCACTAGGAAATCCTAACAATTCCGGAGCATACTCCTCACAAATTTCATCAATGATGTCAATTCGGTTTACCGATTTGTCATCCGTAGAGGAATATTTCATGGTTTGGTCTAAATTGAAAGTGACGGCTTCGTTGTCAACACGGAGGGTGATTTCTCCTTCGTAAACGTCAATTAAGGTACGACCGGTTTTCAAAAATGACCTTCCAAGTATAAGAGGTACTCGGGGATCGGCTTCGAAATCGACAACTACAAAATCGGCGGGAAAGTGGAATTTTCCAACTTTAACGTAGACGTCTTCGGCTAAACCCTTAGGGTAAGTTATGGATCGGTCCGCTAACTCTAAAGTCATTCGAGTCGGTGAAAGGTCGGCAAAAGAAAGTTTTTTTCCAAATCGAAAGGGGCCAATAGATTTAAGCACGCACCAAGATCGCCAAGGCGTACATATCTCCATTCCTTGGGAATTTACTAAGGAATAAGAAATATACCCGGATCTCCTAGCTTTGTCAGAAGCTTTTTAAGGAGCATCGCCGAAGCAATTCCTCGTTCAATGGGAATTTCACTAATTCGAGCAACATTCTTTATTCATTAACAAATCCCTAATCGTAGGAGCAAATCTTGGCATTAAAAACAAAGCATCCGCAAAACTTATATCAAAACGCAAATCTTGAAACATTTGAAAAATCTTTTCTTTTTGGTATGAAGCTTTTTCTTGATTCTTTTGATTGTCTCGTCTTGAAGGGTAAGGAATATTTGGCTTAGGTACCGTCTTCGGAATCTCGGGTTCCGGAATCGGAGTCGATTTTGGTAAAGTCTTCGGAATCTCGGGTTCCGAAATTGGTTTAGGGATAACCAGAGGTGGGATTTGAGCGGTACTTCCTTGGAAATCATTTTGCTCCTCATCCGTTATTTCCTCGGTCTCTCGTTCCACTACCTTTTTCGGGGAAGGTTTAGTTGGATTCGAGGGTCCCTCGTAAGCTACACCACTTCGGGTTAGGAATCGTATTACTCGGAAGAGTACCCGAAGGTGAGGCTTGGGCTTGAAAGAAACTACTTAACATGTTTTGAAGATTATTTTGCAAATTGGTTTGAAAATCATTATTTTGATTCATCAAAGCGGTTTGTTGATTCTTGATGGTATTTTGAATCTCGTTCTTTAACTCTCCTTTCATCGAAGTGATTTGGGATTAGACATGCCTAATCGTTTATTCATTAGACTTCTGTAAATCAAAAAATCATTTAAAAAATCGTTCACTTATATTAGGCACTTGAAACGTAGATTTTTGAAATCCTTGGTTTTGAAAATTCAGAAGCATCATTAACTTGACCTTGAAAACTTGATTTTTGAAAATTGTTCCTCTGATTGAAATTAATTCCTTGACCTTGATTGTTATAATTTCCTATTTTGACCATGATTTGCACCGGAGAAAACCTGGTGGTGCCATTTTGATTACTAACTCGATGTGTGGACTTGTTGAATTATTATTTCCGTTGGTTGCACAAACGAATTTGATTATTATCGTAGCCGGACAAGTTATACCAAGGCATGAAGCTCCACCCATAAGAAACACAATTTTCCTCAACCGCCTTAACCGGTGCGGGAGGGACAACAACCTTTTTAGAAACAATCTCGACTAAGGCAGAAAGTTATCTGCAAGTTTATCAATTCGTTCATCCGTATAGCTCAACATTTCCCTATAATAACCCTAGAACATTTGTTTTTGTTTCTTCGAATAACGCACTTTTGACTTGTTTTTAATTATATTTAAAGTTTCCCTAGTAGTTTACCTTAACAAATTACCACCCGCCGCGGCATTTAAGGAGTCTTGTTCATTCTCGTTTAAACCATTATAAAAGGTATCAACTTGAGTTAACTCCGAAAATCCATGGTGAGGGCAAGATCTAAGCATACCCTTAAAACGTTCCCACGCTTCACTAAAAGATTCATCGAATTCTTGTGAAAAACGAGAAATTTTGTTCTTAAGGTGAGTGGTTTTCGAAGGAGGGAAAAATTGGTTAACGAACTTGGTAACGAGATCGTCCCAAGTTAAAATTGAATTCGGAGGTTCTTTCTCGTACCAAGTTTTAGCGGCTCCCTCGAGCGAATAAGGAAACATCATAAGTTTAATCACATCATTAGGCACATTCCTAAATCGTAAGGTCGAAGTAATCCTTTTAAAACTATTAATATGAGCATGAGGATTTTCATTTTCTAAACCATGAAACGGGTTCGCTTGAACCAATTGAAGCAAATTAGTTTTGATCTCAAAATGATCGGCATTGATCTCGGGTAAAACAATAGCTTCTCCGTAACCCTCGGTGGGTGCACGGAGTAATTCCTCCATAGTTCGATCCGCCATCGCAACTATGGTTTGATCGGGAATTGGTTCTTCAGGTTCAACAACAACCGGAGGGGTTTGTTGTTGTTGACGACGGTTACGGTTACGAGTTTGCGAGCGAGTGCGCATGCACTTAAAAAGAGAAAATCAAAAAGATCTAAAATTAAAAGAAAAATTCTACACTAATTTTTTTTTGGATTTTTAAATTTATTATTCACAACAAATTTTAACGGTTACACGGAAGAGACTTAAACCAAATAATCAACTACTTCACGGTAGCTCTTAAAAATTGCTTTTTAAGGTGAGCCGTATTTCGTAGAGACACAAATGGCAAGTGTTAAATCTTTGGTTCGATTTGGGAACTATATTCCAAGTTCACCGGAAATTGAAATGATAATACCTCGATTGAGAGTATTATTTGTTGGTGTTCTTTTACCAACTTTGTTTATTTTATTTCTTTTTAAGGACAATTTTTTTATTTTTGATTTTTTTGTTTTTTGTTATTATATGATAGCATACAAAAAGAAAAGAAAATATTTACTTTTTTATTAAAAATTTTTTTTTTTATATTTTTTTTTTGGATTTTTGAAATTTTTTTAACAAAAATGAAACTTTCGAGGACGAAAGGATCTTCAAATCTTATCAACAAACACAAAACGAGAGATTCGTTAACTCAAATCCCCGGCAGCGGCGCCAAAAATTGATTGTGTAAATTTCAACACACAATAAAATATATAATATAACAATACCAAAAGAGCAATTAACAACTTTCCTAAAGTCTCCCTTAAGAAAAGCTCACTCTTAAAAGATATATATATATATAATATATACGTATGTTTTCCGGAAAGTATGGATGTTCCCGGTTCGTATCCAACGATTTGAGAAATTGAAACCTCGCTTGATATTGGATATTGATTTGAATGGGTTCGGAGATTGATTTGGTTTTCTATAACTACTAATTAAAAGCACAATTAAAATAAGCAAATAAAAACAATTAAAGCACTTAAACAATTAACGGGAAATAAATAAAACGCGACAAATAAGTAAATACACTAAAATTAACTCCTAAAAATGAAAACTAAATTTCTAAACCTAAGATAGGGTAAAAGAAAATTTTAAGAAAAAGAAAAATATTTTTTTGATTATTTTTGAATTTATTATGAATTAAAAACTATTTTAATCTAATTAAATCCTAAAAAATAGCAAATTAAGTCCTAAAAATTTAGAAAAATGATTTTTAAACTTAGAAAAGTCTAAAATAACATAAAAATTCAGAAAACTATTTTAAACTATTTTTAAAATTAAAATCCTATTTTTAAAATTAAAACTAAAAGCCTAAAAATGAAAATAAAAATCTAAAAGAGGTGAAAATGATTTTAATGATTGTAAAACTAAAACTAATTTTTCTAAATCTAAAAACTATTTTTTTTATTTTCTGAAACTTTTTTCTATTTTTTAATGATTTTTCAATTTTTAAACCTACGAAAAATCCTAGAAAATTATAAAATAAAGGGAAAATTTTGGAAAATTCAGGAAAAGTGTAAAATGTAACAAAGAACCTAGGAAAAATATTACCAAGTCCCCAGCTTAAAGAATAAGCTCTAAATAAGCTTGTATAAGCTACGACTTATAAATAAAAAGGAAATTTAAAACGTGTACAAGTATTAGATTGTGCAAGACATGGTTGGATGAGCTATTGAAGCACAATGGTAAAACGTATGGTAACTATGCTAGAGGTCTTGAGTTCGAAACTGGCAACACCCCCTTTTTGCTACCTTTTTTATTTTACTTATTTTTGAAAAACAAAAGTTGGAACTTGTAAAGAATACAATTTTAAGCAACTTTAAAACTTCACTTTTGGTCTAAAAATGTCTAAAAAGCTCTGAAACAGCTTATTTATAAGCTGACATCAGTAAGTTGGTATTTGAGCTCATATTTGCTTGGTTACACTAAAACAGTTGCACAAGCTTCAATTTAAGCTCAATTCAAAAAGTAAAAGCTGTTCTAGGATCCTAATGATGCCTACTAACTAGAAATGGAAAGCAACTTAAACCACTAACACTTAAACCTAGCTGAAATTGAAAATCTAAAAGCTAAACTCAGGCACAAACACAAAGAGCTCAAAATCAGGTTAAGCTCAAAAGCTCAATAAACAGAGATAGAAGCTAAGCTTATAGAATATTATCTAACTACTTATAAACTTTGAATTCAAGTAATAAAAACAGATATCATAAGCTAAATTTATAAAATTAAAAGCTAATCTAATTAACTACTATTTTTGGTGTTTTTGGTATTTTTGGTTTTTTAATGACTTTTAAAACTAAATGCACCTAAGGAAATGAGCTATAAAATGGAAACTAAAGCATAATCTATTTAAAACTATATCTAAACTAAGAGCAAACTGAATTTTAAAACCTAAACCTAAGTTTCCTAGCTAAAATGAAATCTAATAATGACAACAGTAGTAAGTTACCACTGCTGATACAAATGGCAAAGTCAAGCACAAGTGCATGCACCTAATGAGGTTAAACCTGCACTTAACACTCTTATTGAGTGTGCAAAAACACAAAACAAGTAATAACCAAGCCTTGTA